>RJWT010023469.1:0-16801 GCA_004365215.1 Cuniculus paca | reverse complement strand
CCCTACAAGTCAAATGCAAAGAGTCCAGTGATCTGTCCATGCACTACAGACCCAACGAATCTAACTAAGGGCCTGGATCCCTTGGCAATGTCCTGTATGAATCCATCTGAAGACCTAGATAGAGCCCATGGCAATGTCCTCCATGAGTCCACTGAGGCCTAGAGCCCACAACAATGTCTCACACAAGTCTGTGTAAAGAATCTGCACTGGGAAGCCCCAAAGGTCAGTGGTGGAAGCTAGAAAGTCTGCGCCAGTGGGATGAAGGATCTGTGCCAGTAGGCAACACTTAAGGAAAGGACCAGAGTCTCCGCAAAGGGAACCACGGCCATCCTCAGCAACAGTGAGGAGCCGAGCTCCTCTGAGGATGAGAACAACTGAGTTCATATCAGAAAAAACAGTGCAAGAAGCAGCAACAACATGTCATCTTCCCCTCCAGTTTTCCTTTTATGCTGTTGGCAGCTATCCTCAGGTGGGCTTTCACACCCAGAATCATGCTGATTCAGTTCAGCTGGGTGTTCCAAACTGACCATTAGCTAATCCACCACAGCAGACTTTTTGCATTTAACTTTCTTTCAAGCTTTTGATCAAGAAAAATAAAAAAGTCCTTTCACTGCTAAGACCTGAAATTTGACAGTGACAATCTACTCTCTGACCTTCTATGAGCCATGTTAATAACTTATCCTGTGCTCTGCTCTATAACATGAAGACAATTGAATTATGGTTGAAAATGGGAAGATGGGAAGCAGTGTGTTCAAGTTTGATTTTAATTTCTTACCACAGTGGGGCTGCAGCAAGGAGCTGATGCAAGGACTACTTTACTGAAGCATTTTTAGTGCAAGTCACAGATCCAACAAAGGTGGATTTTTATACAAGTTTCACATCATTTTGAAATGTTTCATTGGCACAGAGTTCTTTTAACCCCTGAAGTTCATGTGTTGGAGTCAGGAAAGAGGAGCTATTTGTTGAATTCACAAATAAATCAACAGTACCAGACCTGAGCCAAGAAACTTTTGGCTCTGAACTTTGTAAATTTCATTTATTTTATTCTCCAAGCAACATAAATGTAGCACAGCCACCTACGTGTCTGGTAAGCTGAGACTTAATGAAGCTTAATTGACTTCTGTGCTGTGAGTCTTATCTGCATTCTTCTGCCTTTGCTCTGACTTTCTCCAGTAGCAGTTTGTTAAGAGTAATTTTCTTTCACGTTGGGTCACCAAGGTTGAGCTCCAAGATAGTTTGGCCAGACTTGTCACTCTTTGAGTAGGAATCTTTGATAAACAACCTGTCAACTGTAGGCAAGTCCCCAGACCTGTTTGTATTTGGTCTTGCCACAGGCTCCTAGAATTATTCCTAGAGTCAGCTAGCTCCCTGCTTACCTTCCTCAGGGCTGCAAACTAGAACCCTAGTAAAGATGCATGGAATCAATAAATTATCAAGACTTTCAATTAAAACAGTTTTCTTTAGGATGGATCATTTCCTGTTCATAGCAATTTGAATGTGTAGTGTGCTTTCTACTTGTGATGCCGTAGTATTACACATGGGCACATCATATAAGGGAATATAGGGCTCCCATATCATGTTAAGAAATTGATCCTAAATTTGACCGTAACAAAGGGTAATAGCTTAATACCTTTCTATACTTATCAAAAGGAAACAAAAGAAAATGAAGGCATAAACGCTTGCATCTTTTTATTGGTTCCTTAAGCCATAACTGACTTTGCCGTCTTACTTCAAATCACCTAAGGTATGCCTCTTGTAAACTCCCCATCGAAAAGGCTCTGAATTCCTTTCACTAATGAACAACTTATACATTTTCATAAAACATGATAGGAGCTATGAAATAACTTACTGAATATAGCTCTAGCAATTGATTACTATGTTGCTTAGTTTTGTGGATGATCATTTAGTTTAAGGAACTGTATTTGTATTTTGCTGTGTATGTTGGTTGAATTCATTCCTAAAATGTTTATCATTATTTATTTGGCTTAGAATGGTACCCTGATCTCTATTATTAAGAACCAAATGCATCGTTTCGATATGCAATGCTTTTTCTAAAAATCTAATTGACTCTAAGTTATTAATAATCCTCAGTTATTGTTTAGACTAATGGGGTAGTCACTAGAATACCCTCGTAGAACTGTCTCAAATGAAGGTTAAATTTACAGAATCAGTTATATGAGGAAATTTCAGTTTACACCATCTCATATACCTTCAAGTTGGTTAGTATCTACCATAGGTAAAAAGTGTTGCCTAATTTTGGTTATAACCATTTTAACTGGGATCATATGATGGAAATCATTTAACAGATAAACTTCTAGACCTTCTTTTTATATTGGATATAAAAATGAACTTTTTATGATAAATAGATTTTATTTGTTGGTTTATCTTATTTTCTTCTTTCTAGATCACTTCAATGTATGTTCATGGTTTCTGGTTCTGTTTTCTCAGCTTACACTCAGTTGTTATTTAAATAGTAGGTGTTAATTATTAACACCTTACACCTGTCTGCTGCTTACTTTCAGTGAGAAATATTTCATCTAGATCTGTTTCTTTTCCATTTGAATTTACCCCCTGTCACACCTAATTCACTTAAAATCATTTAACCACCTGGTTTCTTAAAGGAGTATTCTAAAAATATAGATAAAGTAGGGCAAAACCAAATATAAACAGAATTGTACTTACAAAATGAGATTAGGAACTCAAAGTATACAGATCAAAGTAATCGTCTTAGATCTTGGAGTCTATTCTTGACTATGAGTCAACCTAGTCACCTAACCCGTCATCATTAAATGAGCTCATTTAATCAAATCAGACATAAAGCAATGTACCTCTTATTGCAAACTTGCTGAGGTGAAGGGAAAAAAGAAGAGTCCAGCAATCAACTGACAGTGCTACAATCCCTGAATGGGAATGTGAAAGTATAAATTCTACGTATTTACCATCTCTGGATTGCATATTTTCTAGAAATTGTTTTGGCCACAAGCATTTGCTAATAAAAGTGTCATTTTCAAATTCTGATAATCGAAAGAAAAAATTCAATAGACTATATGCATACTATAGGAAAGATAGGTAGCCAGTGTGATCAAACTTTATTGCAACTAATGATGATTTTATGAAGATATTATCAGCTCCACATTTAGTTGTTAATTTATAATGTTTTATTTTATTAATCCCTTTAGAAATATGTCAGTCACAAGCTATAAATTTGACAAGGACTGGGGATATAAAAACAAATAATAAATTGATTTAGTTTTGTTTAATTTTCATAATAACTTTGTAGAGATTTAGAAATTGTGGATATTATTTTATAAATGAAGAATCTGAAAATTGAGTATCAGAGTCAAAACCTGATTATAAATATGTTTATTCTAGCCGGGCATGGTGGCTCACGCCTGTAAGCCCAGCACTCGGGAGGCTGAGACAGGCGGATCGTTGTGAGTTCAAGACTAGCCTGGGCTACAAAGTGAGCTAAAGGCCAGCCTGAATGACATAGTGAGACCCTGTCTCAAAAACAGGGCTGGGGATCTAGCTCAGCAGCCTAAGCACCTGCCCGGCAAGCGCAAGGTTGTGAGTTCAATCCCCGGTGCCGCAAAAAAATAAATAAATAAATATGTTTATTCTGTTGAACAGAGAAGTTAGGGACACAACTGTTCCAAGTAACAAGACAAATTTTAGAAATATCACTTCTATTCTATTTGTACACATTCCCCTCCTAAGGCCATCTTATTTATGAGAGACAATGAGATAACAAATGTAAGATATTTTGAAAATTATATTTTTAAAGTACTGATTGTTATAAAATGAAACTTCTAAAAATGTGCTCATTTTTGCATTATTTAGCATTTATTTCCTGCTTTAAAAAAATCCCAAAATAGTTGTAACAATATGTTTCCAAGTGTGCACTTTCTCTAAAAATAGAAAAAAAAGATGTGGTACCTTCTAGTATGAATTTCAAAAAGTTAGTAGTTAGGTAAAACATTATTAGCTTAAAGGCAAAAGGAACTTGGTCTAATACGGCAATATTCAATAGCAGTTTTATTTAACCAGAAAGGCCAATTGTGAATAACATCTCAACCAGAAACTCATATCTGTTCCATGGCCTTATTAATCTTTTATAAAAGAATTCTCAAAATTCCACTTGCTAGGCAATCTAAGGAAACTCCCACAAGGAGTAAATGTATAATACTTCATAAATAGTCAAGAGTGGTTTGACACTGATGCTATCATATCATATGACTCCTACATGTCAATAAACTTGGAAAATAAAGAAAGGGATAGATTTGGTACATACTCTCTCCTCTCTATAGTTTCACTCAACCTATATATTTTCTCCTGGAAAATCCCAGAGATATACTGAATTTATTAAACCAAAACTACTGAAATATAATGAAAGTTTCCTTAAAGATATATCCACATATTAGTCCCCAGGGAAATAAGCAGGGCTATACCAAATTACTTCTGTTTCTGATGCTTCTGGTCTTGCTAAGGGACATAATGCCTTTGAGTTTTCATGCCATATTTGAGTTCATTTTTCCCTCAGTTTTCCACATTTCCCATCATCGTGATTGACTTGCCTCTATTTGAATTCCCTCTCAACTGGTTATTTAATATTTTTTTCTTTATTTAGAGCAAATATTATTTTAGATTCTCTTACTCCAGAGGAGGAAAATTTCTATCCCATAAGTAATTTCCTAAATCACTTAATTTGGTTTTGGAATTTCTATACTTTTTAGTGGTATGTGAACTGTGGGTTCTGTGCTTGATATCTGGATCTGAACTGCATGCTACTGAGTTAAAATCTTTATTGTCTTCCGTTAATCTGACCAAATGAATAATCAGGTTTCTATCACGACCTTTCATTTTGTCATACACATACAAGAAAATGCCTCAACAGAGGAAATAACAACCATAACAACAATAAAAAATAGTAATAGCAATGGCAAAGATAAGATGATAATTTTGAAGAGGTAGAGAAATGACACTCTTCCTGAAGGGGAAAAGTTTGTAAAGAATAGGGAAAGACCAAGCACGGTAGTGCATGTCTGTAATCTCAGCACTCTGGCAAGCTGAGAAAGGGGGATTTCAAGCCCATTCTGAGAAATTTAGCAGCTTAAAGAGACTAAGTTTCAAAATTAAAAATAAAAAAGGCTGAGAATGTAGATAAATGCAAAGTCTCTGAGTTCAGTCCCCCATATCAGGAAAAACAAATAGGAGAAGAAAAAGAAGGGGAGGCGAAAGAGGAGGAAGAGATAAGGAAGAAACACAGGTAAACTTAAGGAGCTGAAAACCAGTTTGGGAACATGGTTATATTAAGATCTACTTGAAGGAAAAAGATGTAGTATTTTTATACAATGGAGTACTTCTCAACTATAAACAAAGATTGCATCAAGGTTTTTATAAGTAAATAGATGCAATTTGAGATCATACTCATAAATGAAATAAATCAAACTCACATGTGTAAATACCATATTGTCTCCCTAGTGTAAGAAACTGAAAGAATCCAAAACTGAAAGAGTAAATACAATAAATATTGTGTAAGAGTAAGAAACTACTCTAGGAGGAAAAGTAACTGGGATAGGAGAAAGGAGGAAAGAAAGAAGGGAAAAGGAAAAAGACATACATAAGATATATATATGATAGCTAAATGTATATATACATAAGCTAGCTAAATGACTATGCCACTAATTGTATTAGTTCTTGGAAAAGAACAGTTAATACTCATATGATTAAATCAATTTTACGTGTCTATATCTGGTAATCTCAAAAATGGGGAAAATCAACTACCTTTTATATAGGTAGATAATTATACTGTGATAAATTCATAAAATGGAATAATTTTCAAAAATTAAAACAGGGCAAAGAGTAAGTTATTGATACATGGAACAACAAGAATGAATCATAATATTGTAATAATGAAAGGGAAACAAAGTGTGCAAAAGGAAAGAACAACTGGAATGGGAAAAGGAAAAATGAAAGAAAGGAAAAGATTATATGTATGTAAGTTTACACACAAGTATATGTACATATATGCGTGCAAAATAGATAACTATACTACTGATCTCTGTTAATTCATCAAGATGAACAGTTTGTGCTATCACTGTTTGATTATTTATGCTTAGATCTTCTTACCTGAACAACTACTTCTAAGATAACAATATTGAATGTATTGATCAGCATTGATTTCTTACTGTTGTTTTGTTTTGTTTTTTGAAATTCTGTATTATTTCTATCCTTTTTTCTGTTTTTTTTAAAAGAAAAGAATGAATCATAAATATACTCAGTGAAAAAAGTCATACTTGAAAAGTTACATAATAGGCTGTTTTTGTGTATTTTTCAGAGAAAGGCAAAAACTATACAGCCAACACCAGTCAGAGGCTGGGAGTAGGAGAGGACAGACCGCAGGATAGAGAGGGAATTCAGGGGCAATTGAATTATGATGGTTATATAACCTATGGAATTTCTTTTTTTTGATATGGGAATCAAACTCAGGGCCTTGTGGTTGCCAGGCGGGTGCTGTGTCAATGATGAATTTTCAATACGAGCAGATTTGTACACAAAAAAACACTAATCAGTACTGAATATAAATTATACCTTAACACAAAAGTTTTTAAAAGTTTAAAAATAATATATTCATTTACTATATGATTGTTTAACATTTAACACATGTTTAACATTTGTTTAACATCATAATGTATCTGTCAACAGCAAGAAACATTTTTTCCAAAGACTCACTATATCGGATAATCTATCACTTACATTCGTTCTGAGAGTTCTCTCTCCTGCTGCCCTCAGTCTTCCTGCTTATCATGACTGATGTTCTTCCCCAAGTCTCACACTTCTGTGATTTCTGTTCTCAGATACCCTGAGTTGCTTACGTTTTTGGGGTGTTCCATTGCTTTCCTCTTCATTTCTTATTGCTTATCTTTGCCGAAGCTCAGTTGCATAACAAATAAAGATATAGCTCCTATTAACTTTGATATAAAATACATTTACACATAAAGGTAAAGTTCTAAGGTGAGACAAATTAGACATTTGAATAGAGGACTCAGAACCTGAGAGGAAAAAATTGAACATAGAGGTTGCTCAGTGGCTCATGAAGTGGTTTTCCCAGAGAACTGCATTCATAGGAGGAATGAAGAGGCAGGCTGGGGAAAATGGCTCATTCTCATAACCCATGACTGAATCAAATAATGAAAGATCATCAAAGATCTATAGGGAAATCAGAATCCTGAAAAATGATTTATCTGTGTTACAGGCAGCTGCGTTACAAAGAAATGTTATAGACAGTCAGACAGGGCTAGGCCATCAAAGGAATCAGTGCAGAAGACCAAATAACGTTGCAACTTTGGGGGAGACAGACACCTCACGCTGTAGGCCAGACCTCAAGACAAAAATCAAACAAATACACCCACATCCTAAGGACTGATATTCTAAATAGTTTTCTATCACCCTGAGGAAGCCAGGAGTCACCATCCCAACCCCCTGCAGGAAGAGTCAGTGCTCTTTAAGCATGCACTCTTGCTACATGATTTGCTTCCTCATTTGTCCCAATTTAATCAATTTTACCTGAGCAATTAATCTTATTGGTTGATCATAGTTCTGTCCCACTTCATTCCAGCCTGCCTTGTGAGTTCCCATGTTTCCCCTGTCTTAGACTTGCCTCACCTCGTGATTTTGCTCTATAAAATTTCTAGAAAAGATGGGAACTTTGTCAACCCACTCATACCCCTTTAGTCTCTCTCGAACAGAAGTTTTCTTTCTCTCAATAAATATGTTCTGCTCTTAACCTCTGTTGTTCCTAAAATTCATTCTTCGATTTCAGAGAACACAAACTTGTACTGGACATATAGTAGTTGAGAGTTTCATCCCCTATATTAGTGTCAGGAAGAGAGCCTTGCTCAGTTTGATTTATTTATTTATTTATATTTTAAAAAGCAAAACAGAAAAAAGCAGAGAAATGATACAGAATTTCAAAAAATATATAGTAGGAAATTCACACTAATTAATATATTGCATATTGTTATCTTAGAAGTAGCTGCTCGGGTTACAAGATCTAGGCATAAAAAATTATCAAGCAATCAAATAATGGCAGTGTGAACTGTTCTTTTTGTTGAACAGAGATTCATAGTATAGTTATCTATCTTGTATATGTATGCTTACATAAATTTATATATGTATACATACATACATATAATCTTTTCCTTTCTTCCTTTTCTTCTTTCCCCTATCCCATTTGTTGTTGCCTTTTGAGTGTTTTCTTTCCCTTTCATTATTACAATATCTATTGTACATTTTGAATCTTATTACTCTTCTGGTTTTTTATTTTTATTATTTTTTACACTAGGGAGACAATATTATATTTATAAATGTGAGTTTGACTTATTTCACTTATGAGTATGGTCTCAAGTTGTCTCCATTTATTCATAAAAGTCTCAAGATTATCCTTTTTTATACATGAGTAATATTCCATTCTATAGAGATACCACATCTTTTTTATCCATTCTGTGGTTTATGGTCATTTGGGTTGTTTCCAAGATTTAGCTTGTACAAATTGTGATTCTATAAACATGGGCACACATATATCACTGTGGCATGACATTTTCAATTTTTCTGGGAAAATACCTACAAGGGTAATAGCTGAATTGCATGAGACTTCCAATTCTAATTTTTTGAGGAATCTCCACACTGATTTCCACAGTGGTTATATTAGCATACACTCCCACCAACAGTGGAGAAGTGTTCCTTTTTCCCCAGGTCCTGCCAACATTTGTAATCAGTTGATTTCTTGATGGCCACCATTCTTTCTGCAGTGAGATGGAATCTCAATGTTGTTTTAATTTGCATTTCTTGAATGACCAGTGATGTTGAATATTTCTTCATTTATTTATTTGCCATTTGTATTTCTTCATCTGAGAAGTGCATGTTCATCTCAGATGCCCATTTTTGGATTGGGTCTTTTAATTTGGGGGGCCTGATGTTTTTCAATTCTTTATGTGTTCTAGATATAAGTCTTTTATCTGAGGGACAGCTGGCTAAAATTCTTTCCCATTCTGTGGTCTTTCTATTCACTTTGTTGGTGATTTCTTTTGAAATGAAAAAATTTTTAATAAGATGAAATCCCAGTTGTTGATTCTTTGAAGTACTTCCTGTGCAGTTCACGCTTTGTTTATAAATTCTCTGCCTACCCCTATATCTTTAAGATTTCTACCTACCTTGTTTTCCAGTAGATTTAGTGTTTCTATTTTAGTATTTAGATTTTTGATCCATTTTGACATTAGTTTAGTGCATGATGATAGACATGGGTTTAGTTTTAGTTTTCAGCATATGGAAAGCCAGTTTTTCCAGCACCATTTATTAAAGAGGCTATCTTTCTTCCAGTGAACATGTTTGGCCCCTTTGTCAAACATGAGGTGGCTGAGTGTGTTTGCAGTTGTGTCTGTATCATCTGATCTATTCCTCTGATCTTCAGGTCTGTTTTTTGCCAGTACCATGCTGATTTTATCACAGTAGCTTTGTAGTATAATTTCAAGTCAGGGTTGAGAAGCCTCCTGCCTTGCCTTTGTTGCTCAGGATTGCCTTTGTTATTCTAGGTCTCTTCTGTTACCAAATGAATTTTAGAAATATCTTCTTTAGATCTGTAAGGTATGTTAATGGTATTTTGATCAGGATTGCATTAAATCTATATAACAGTTTTGGGAGAATGGCCATTTTCACAATGTTGGTTCTTCTTATCCAAAAGTAAGGAATATCTTTCCATTTTCTGACATCCTCTTCAATCTCCTTTGTTAGAGTACTATAGTTTTCAACATGTAGGTGGTTTTACATCTTTTGTTAGGTTGATTCCTAAGTATTTCATTTTTTTGTGTGTTATTGTGAAAGGTATTATTTCATAATTTCTCTTTCAGTGAGTTTGTTGTTTATGTACAGGAATGCTATTGATTTTTGAGTGTTGACTTTGTATCCAGCTACACACGTGAATTTTCTTATTAACTCTATGAGTCTTTTGATGGAGTTTTTGGGGTGTTCTACATAGTGTATCATGTTGTCTACAAACAATGATAATTTAACTTCTTCCTTTCCCATCCTTATTCCTTTTATTTCTCTCTTTTGTCTAAGTGCTCTGGCTAATGTTTCTGAACTATGTTGAATAGGAGTGGTGATAGTGGATATCCTTGTCTTGTTCCTGATTTTAGAGTGAAAGCTTTCAATTTTTGTCCATTTAGTATAATGTTGACTGTTGGTTGGTCATAGATGTCTTGCATCAAATTGAGGTAGATACCATCTATTCTGAGTTTCTGTAGGGTTTTTATCATGAACAAGTGTTGAACTTTATCAAAAGTTTTTTCTGTGTTTATTGAGAGAATCATGTGCTTTTTGTCTTTGGCTCTGTTGATGTGTTGTATTACATTTATTGATTTGCATATGTTGAACCATTCCTCCATTGCTGGGATAAATCCCACTTGGTCATGATGCATAATCTTTTTGATGATTTGTTGCATTCTTATTGAAAATTTTTGCATTGGTGTTCATTAGGGAGATTGGCCTATAGTTCTCCTTTTTGGTTGGGTCTTTCTCTTGTTTTGGTATTAGAGTAATAGTTGCCTTTAGGAACAAATTAGGGAAAATTGCTTCTGTCTCAATTTCATTGAAGAGTTTGAGGAGTATTGGCATTAAATCTCTAAATTTCTTGTAGAATTCAGCTGTAAATTCATCAGGACCTGGGCTTTCCTTTGTTAGTAAGTTTTTAATCACATTTTCAATTTCACTAGCTATTTAGTTATTCAAAATTGTTATATCTTCTTGATTCAGCTTTGGTAATTCATACATTTCTAGGAATCTGTCCATTTCCTCTGTGTTTTCCACCCTATGTGAGTAAAAATTTTCAAAGCAGGTATTCATGACATTCTGAATTTCCATGGGTTCTGTAGTAATTTCACCCTTTTCATTTCTTATTGCATGAATTTGAGGTTTTCCTTCTTTTCTTGATAAGGTTGGCGAGAGGCTTATCAATTTTGTTTATTCTTTCAAAGAACCCACTCTTCAGTTCATTGATTCCTTGTGTTGTTTTGTTAGTCTCAACTGCATTAATTTCTTCTCTGATCTTTATAATTTCCTTTCTTCTATGAGCATTGGGCTTGACTTGCTCTTCTTTTTCTAGAAACTTGAGGTGTAGCATTAGGTTGTTTCTTTGTGTGCATTCTTTTTTCCTTATGTGACAATTCATTGCTGTATATTTCCCTCTTACAACCACTTTCATTGTGTCCCACAGGTTTTGATATGTTGTATCTGCAATTTTATTGAAATGTAGGTATTTAATTTCTTCTTTAATTTCATCTGTAACCCATTGGTTGTTCAGGAGGTTGTTATTTAATTTCCATGTGTTTATGTAAGTTCTGAAGTTTCTTTTGTCATTTCCAATTTCAGTGCACTGTGATCAGATAATATGCATGGGATAATTTCAATGACTTTACATTTACTTAAGCATGTTCTATGTGCTAATATATGGTCTATTTTAGAGACTGTCCCATGTGTAGCTGAGAGGAATGTGTGTTCTGATGTTGTTGGGTGGAACACTCTGTAAACACCTACTAAGTCCATTTGTTTGCAGGTTTGATTCAGTTCTGTTATTTCTTTGCCAACTTTTTGTCTAGTTGATCTATCACTTTGTGACAATGGGGAATTAAGGTCCCCTGTTACAATCGCATTATTGTGTCTTTGGTTTTTCATGTCTATTACGATTTGTTTTATATAGTTGGATGCTGCTGGATTTGGTGCCTATATGTTTGTGATTTTAGCGCTTTCTCTTGAATTTTTCTCCTTACAAGTATGTAGTGACCTTCTTTATCTCTTTTGATCATTTTTGGTTTGAAGTTCACATTGTCTGCAAGTAGAATAGCTACCCCTGCTTTTCTCTGGGTTCCTGTGGCATGGAAAATTGTTTTCCATCCTTTGACTTTTAGTCTATGAGTGAGTCAGATGTGTTTCTTGTATACAGCATATTGTTGGATCCTGTTTCTTGAGCCATTCTGTCAACCTGTTACTTTTAATTAGTGAGTTGAGGCCACTTACATTGATGGATATAACTGATATGTACTGACTTAAGTTTGTTATGTTATCTTTCTGTTGTTGGTTTCCTGCTTTTTCCCCTTGTTTAATTGCTTGCGCTGCCTGGGGGTTTCTTTCTGTTGTTCTGAGAATTGTAGCCATTTTTGTCTCTCTATAGTATGTCTTTCAGTACTCTTTCTAGGGTTGGTTTTGTAGACATGAATTTATTCTGTTGTTCTTTGTCATGAGAATATCTTATTTCTCCATTAATTTTCAAAGAAGGTTTTGCAGGGTACATCAATCTGGGTTGAAAGTCGTTTCCTTTCAGGGATTGAAATACCTTACTCCAAGCTTGTCTTGATTCAGGATTTGTGCTGAGAAGTCTACCATGATTCTAATGGGCTTTTCTTGATAGGTGAGTTGTGTCTTTTCTCCAGTAGCTTTTAGTATTCTGCTTTTATGCTAAATTCCTGGGATCTTAATTATTATATGTCTGGGTGTAGAGTTATTTTGGTTATGACTGTTTGGCATTCTATATGCTTCAATTATTGGTACATCCTATTCTTTTCCCATGTTTGGGAAATTTTCTGCTATTCCTTCTGTGAATAATTTTTTATGTCATTTGTGTTGACTCCTGCATTTTCATTGACACATATCAGTCTTATGTTGTTTCTCTTTGCATCATCTTGAAGCTGTTGAATTGTTATTTCATGATCTCTTGTTATTTGTAAAAATTCTTCCCTTTCATGATCACTAGGTGTGATTTTGTCTTCAAGGTCCAAAAGTCTATCCTCAGCTTCATTCAAACAGTTTCACCAGCTTTCAATGGAATTTTTAATTTCCTGGATATCTCTTTGAATTTGTCTCATGCATTCTATTTCTTTCCTTTATTGTTCATTCAAGGTTTCCATCATTTTTCCATGCTCCTTTACTTTTTTATCTATGTCTTCTCTAACTATACTCAGTAACTCCTTTATTAAGTTTGTCATTTGTTTCTTTACCTGAGAGATTATTTCTAATCTGACTTCCTCTATAACCTCATGGATTTCTTTCTTTATTTCCCTATCTTTTCAGAAATTTCAAGTGCATGACTTCTAATGTCCTCTATTTCAATGTCTCCTGTACTTGTTCCTGATGG
The DNA here is from genome assembly GCA_004365215.1 of Cuniculus paca. Classification (NCBI taxonomy): domain Eukaryota; kingdom Metazoa; phylum Chordata; class Mammalia; order Rodentia; family Cuniculidae; genus Cuniculus; species Cuniculus paca. The sequence continues at coordinate 3,618 of RJWT010023469.1, read as the reverse complement.
ACTGGACATTTGAGATTGCATTTTGCTTCTTTGTTTTGTCATTTTCACCTCTTGGGTTAATATTTTGGTCTTTTCAATCCCACTAGTCTCAACTGTCCATCATGTGGGTCTTAGGGTCCTATTGTGGGGCTTATGTTTGCCCAATTGCTGGGCCCTACAATGTAAGGGAGGTGTCAGTCACCTGAATTCCTCCTGAAGGACCTGTTGGGTGAGTCCTAGATTCTTCCTAGGTTGAGTAGCCTGTAGTATTGAGGTAAGCCAACCCTTAGCTCCTATTGTTACTGCAGCTTCAGACTGTTCCAGGCTGGCAGATCTATCTGGCTATCATGTGTGCCTCAGCTGGGACCCAATTGTGTCATTTGGGGTCTTGTAGGCCCTTGAAAGTTCCTCTGGGTTGGAAGAGGTCTTGTTGGTGCTCTCCTCAACCTATCCGGTGTTCTTTGTATGGGAGAAAGACTGACCCACACTCTTGCTGGGCTCACCAAAGTCCTACAGCTGGGGGGAGAGTTCATTGCTGCTCCTATTAACCCAATGAAGTCCTCTATTTGGGGGGGAAACTCACCATACTGCCACATGCCTGCTGAGGTCCTCTGTGTGGGTTGGGGGGTCACTGAGGCTCCCACCAGTCCACCAAGGTTCTGAATGTGGTGAACAGGATTGCTGATGGTTCATGGACTGCTGAGGTCTTTTGGGTGGGGGGAAAGGGCGACTGATGATCCTGACAGCTGTCGAGGTCTCTCAGGTGCAGGAAAAGGGCAACTAATGATTCCAAAGGGCAACTGATGATCCCACCGGCTGCTGATGTCTCTGGGGAGTGGGGGAAGGGCAGCCGATGATCCCACCAGCTGCCAAGGTCTATTTATTGGTTTCTTGAAACAGGGTCTTGCTATGTAGTTCAGGTTGGCCTCGAGATCATTATATAGCTTGGTATGGCCTCCATACACACTGAAATTCTCCTTCCTCAGCCTCCTAAGTGTTTGGCTTAATGAGAGCTGCATTTCAATCCCTCAGGCCTTCACCTTTCTGATTCTTTTCTTCACCTTATGACACCTTGAACTATGGTCCCTCCTCCTCCATCTTCTGAAAAACCTTCTCTTCCCTAAGGCCCAGGTTCATTATTTCATTGCCCAAATAAAACGAAGTCCTAGATTCCTGTCCTCTTGTGCCCTTGTTCAAAACTGTGCAGCCAACATTCAATTATTCAATCCAAAATACAACCTAGATGTACAGATGTTGCATTTTCTGTCTCCAAGTAAAGAAAATGTTTCATTTTCTTTCTCTCTTTATGAGAGAGAGGAAAACAATTGAAAAGAAAAACACTCCTACCTCTTCAAAATAACGGAATCACTTTCTTTTGAAATATTAACTTCCAGTCTGGTGTGGTGGTGCACACATATAATTCCAGTACTCTTGGGCCAGATTCAGGAGGATCACTGTGAGTTTGAGACCAGCTAGGCTATAGAAGTGAGTTTAAGGCCAGCCTGCACTACACACCAAGACTCTGTCTCAAAAAAATAAATAAATAAATAAATAAATAAAGTTTAAAAAATAAAAATAAATGAAAAATAAATAAAAGTTAACTTCCTAGGTTTGATGCATTCTCTTTCAGATATGCCCTGAGTACTTGGGGCTTCTTCTTCCTCTCCCTGGCCTCTGCTTTATGAAACTCCACTGACTCCTCCACCTTCTGTGCCTCTCATTTTATACCTATAATATGAAGAAGTTAACTGAAAATTTTTGAAAGTTTTTTTCTGAATGCAAACTGTAAGCTTCTCAGAAAGCATGCTGACTATACACTTAAGAAAGCAACTTTATTAATTATATGAACCCTGGGACTATTTCAATAGACCCATGTGGTTTTTGAAATTTCCTTTGCTTGATGGAGTTTCCATTCATTTTTAAAGAATTATACCGAACTTCTCCAAAGAACATAAAAACATCTCAGCTTAGACTTTGGAGTCCACCACTATGGTTCTGTCCCTCTCTTCACTAATTCTGACTTTGGAAATGACTCTTGTAGCCTCCAGGACCCTAGAGGAAAATTAAGACTTCAACTTATGGCTGTAATGTAAGGGCCCCCACTTCAACTCTACATGCTACATGTTCTTCACACCAGCCTTTCTCTCCCTGAATGTGATTTTCTTCCCTCCTCACTTTATCTCCCTTTTTATTCTCCTTAGCTTAGCTTAAAAATAAATGCCATAGAAAGAACTTCCTAGACCACACTCTCTGAAATGTATCATCCCTGTTATTCCTTATAATTCCACTAATTTCATGTGCTTTGTAGGACTTAAGCAATCTTTCATCTTGTCTAGACACCTACTTCATGAGGGCAAGAGCCCTCTCTAGTTCTTTGTCTGCTAGGTATCTGCGAATCAGCTAAAGCAAGTGAATCAACTAAAGAAAAAAAAAATGAAAAACTATATAATCCCAAGATTTTGTCTATATTTTTCCTGACTCCAATAGAAATGAATCTCTCAGAAACTGTGAGACTGTGATGCTAGTATACATTCAACTCTAAGAAATACAACCAGAAATTCAAAATGTATCAGGTTCAGGTACAATTTCTATATGATGCATAAGATCTTTATGTGATTTTAAAATGTACCAATAAACTTAAGTATATTGAAAAAAAGAAAAGAAAAAAAGAAACACAACCAGAACTTTCTAAGGGGAACCAGTTTGAAGAATTTCATTCCTTGGGGAAAGTGTCACCAACAGGAACTAAACTAGATGTAGGAGTAAACAGTTATAGTGTGCTGATTGAGGTAGGGTGACTGTAAATAATAACCATGTGCATTACTCTGTGGAAAACTAAAAAAAGAAGGGATTTTGAGTATCTTTACCATAAATAAATAATAATATTTGTGGAGAAAGATGTTTAACCTGATTTAAACATCACACAATGTAGATACATATTAGAACATTACATGGTACCCCATTAATATAGTCTATGTTTCTGTTTTTTATGTATTGGGTACAACATAAAATTTTAAAAACCCAAAAGGAAAGAGTCCCATCCTTAGGGACACAAAGAGAATGAATTTGTCAAAATTTTAAGGAAAATAGTGGAAAACATAAGGTAGTGAGTGAAAAAACTGTATTTTTGTTACATTTTTTGCTAGAAACAATACTGTTAGTCTTGGGCCCAAGACACCTATAGAATAAATGACCCTAGAACTTTATCTTGTGACTTTCATTCACTATTTAGAATCATTATTGTCCTAGTAAAACTGCACTCATCACATGTTTTTTTCCCATTCATTCATATTTGTGTTCAATTAAAAATGTACATCTACTTACGTGGGATATACTTCAAAAACCATATTTCCAACATTCTTACAGTGTGCTTTCATACCAGCTAGAAATTTTTTTAAAAATTGGTGTAGAGTCTCATGCAGCAGCATTTCTGAAATAAACTGTGATAGATTTGGAAAATTAGAATAAACAGTTCGACAGTGGCCCTGATCAAGAGGATCAGACAGTCTGGCAAATACACTAATGGAAATATTTACTTTTCCTATGACAACTCTTGTAGAGGGACTAAAGTTCCATCCCTGGTATCATCCGTGGAACAATCACTAGCACAGACTTTCTCCTGGTCACATTATTCTAGGC
>RJWT010023468.1:0-16816 GCA_004365215.1 Cuniculus paca | reverse complement strand
TGCTGCCATCTTCTTCTGGCAGCTCCAGGTTGTGGGCAGACCCGAAGAAGTTGCTTGGACCAAGTTCCCCTGTGCATTCCAGACAGCATCAAGTAGGTTCCTAACCAGCTTAGATCTGCAGGCCCTGGCCAGTTACACTCCTATGCAAATACTGGGGACCCTTGTGGACCAGTACCCAGCTCAGGGCAGAGGCACGGACACCCATCATCAGATACCCATAGCCAGCAGGCTAGAAAAACCAAACAGTCATCTGGCAGCTCCAGGTTGTGGACGGACCCATGGAAGCTATTTGGACTGAGTTCTGCTCACATGCGCATTCCAGACAATATCATGTAGGTTCCTAACCAGCTTAGATTCACAGGCCCTGACCAGTTCAGCTCCCATGCATACTCTGGGTGGGTCAGTACCCAGCTCAGAGCAGAGGCACAGGTGCCCACTGTCAGATGTCTGTAGCCAGCACTGGCCAGAAAAGCCAAACAGTCTCTCTTTGGAGAAGTTGTGGCCAGTGCCAGGGTGTTTGGGATCACACTACCCAGGTATGTGGAAGAAATCAGGAATATGCCAAGGCAAAAACAGAGAGGGCACTCTCTGGTGTCCAACCCAAGCAGCACAACTCCAGGAGAGGTAAACACAGAGGCAATAGAGAATTGCACACCTGAAATATCTGAAGTGATGTCAACTGAAGTGAAGAACCAACTTCATGAAGCTATAAGAGAAATTAGAACAGGAATTCTATCCCAGGTAAAAGAAGAAATGAAAACCATAATAAAAGAATTACTAAGCATCTCTAAAGGAGACACAGATAAAAAAAAAAAGAGGAGCATAGGAAAATGAGGGAAACCATGAATGAACAATATAAGAGAGATTTAGAATGCATGAAACAGATTCAAAGAGATATCCAGGAAATTAAAAACTCCATTGAAAGCTAGAAAAACCATCTGAAAGAAACTGAAGATAGACTTTCAAACCTTGAAGACAGGTTTGCAACTTGTGATCACGAAAGGAAAGATCTCTTAAAAATAACAAGGACTCAGGAAATAATAATTCAATGGCTGCTAGACAACTCAAAGAAGTATAACTTAAGAATTAAAAATGTGAGAAAAAAAGCAGGGGTCAAGCCAAATGACATCAGGACCCTATTTACAGAAATAATTTCTGAGAACATCCCAATTATGGAAAAAGAAAGTGACATTCAAATAAGTGAGGCATATAGAACTCCAGCTAGCTATAACCAAAAGTAAATCTACATCCAGACATATAATAATCAAGATCCCAGAAATTCAACTCAAGAATAGAATATTAAAAGCTGTTAGAGAAAAGAAACAGATCACCTATAGAGGAAAACCCATCAGAATTACAGCAGACTTCTCAACACAAACCATCAAGTCAAGAAGAGGCTGGAGTGAAGTAATGCAAGTCCTGAAAGAAAACAACTTCCAACCCAGAGTGATGTACCCTGCAAAACTTTCTTTCAAAATTAATGGAGAAACAAGATACTTCCATGACAAAGAACAACTCAAGGAATTCATGACCACCAAACCAACCCTACAAAGATTACTAAACAACATTCTAGAGAGAGAGAGAAAGGATCATGGTGTCAGGAACAATGGCAGAAGGGGACCATCAAGCGGGGCCAGTCAGTTGAATGGAGAGGAAAAATAGGGAGCCAATGGCAGGAAAATAGGATGGCAGAGATAATGCAGTGCAAGAGGGCCTCAAGGCACAAATAGAAAGAAACACAGGCAGAGTGAATCAGGAGACAGGATCCATCGATATGCTCTGTACAAGAAACACATTTAGCTAGAAAGAAAATTCATAGTCTGAAAGTCAAAGGGGAGAGAACAATGCCCTATGTGACAGGGAGCCAGAAAAAAAAATAGGGGTAGCCTGCATATTAATTGCAGAATGGATATGAAAGACATGGTATTTTATGTGGTGAAAACCTACTCAACTATGAAGGAAGATAATCTCAAGGTGGACAGAGGCAACTGGTGATCATGCTCATAGATTAAATGGTTCAGAGTCGCATGGGTGAATTTCATGTTGTCTCCCTAGTATAACAAACTAAAGGAGTTAGTGGGATCCAAAATGTACAATATATAATGGGAAAGTCAAAAAGAGAGGAATTATCTAAAAAGGAAAAGAAGTGGCCACTGTTAATCTATTATCATCATTTGAAATTCATATTGTCTTCATTGTTCTGATTAGTTTTGTTTTATTCTGATTTGTTTGATTTTATTATACTTGATGGCATGGACAGCTCTTTCAAAGATAAAAGAATATATAATTGCAGCCATTGAGGATGTCCAATTATCTTGTTTCGAAACCCTGTATTATTTTCATTGTTTTGTTTTGATTGATTTTACTCTATTCTGTGTTGTTTGATTGTAATATGTCTGAGGGTGTAGGCAACTAATCTGAAGATAACAAACAATATGGTAGCCACTGCTGTTTTACTAGTATCTTGAAGTTCTGTATTGCTTACATTGTTCTGCTTTGTTTTTTCTTTTTTTTTTTTTCTTTTCTGGTTTTATTTTCTTGTATTTTGTTTGATTTTACTTCTCCCTGATGGTATGGGCAGTTATATTGTAGATAACAAGAGGCATTATGGTAGCCATTATCGATTGCCTTTTTACTCTTTTTTGAAGTCATGTACCATGTTCATTGCTTTGCTGTGATTGACTCTACTCTGTTTTATTTTGTTTGGTTGTATGTTTTTCAAAAAAAAAAAAAAGAAAGAATGAAAAGAAAAGAAAAAAAAACAGATGGCTCATTTTCAATAGTCCAGGAAATTTATATCTGGGGTCCAATCGTCCTGTTGAGGCCAAGGAACGTCTTCTTGGGGAGTCCTGTGGTGAGGGACTCCAGAAGTCTCTTGGCTCCTTCTTGGCCCAGCAATTTGGGATCCCAGACAAGCCCCCAAATGTACTGGGTTCAAGATAAAACCAAGGAGCCAGAGACAGTGCCAAGTAGAATTTAAGAACCTTTTATTAGCCAGCTGGTGACTGCACAGCAGAAGCCACACAGGGAACCACTGCGTGGTGGGCAGTGAAGGGAGAGCCAAGTATTTATACACTAAAACCATATCCCCATTGACAATGGTTACAATTACACATATATCTATAGCATCCTGGTTGGCATACCTGCTGGAGCACATTGTACCAAACAGGCCTGAGAATACAGAACTAAGTTACATTCTCAAGGTGGGGTAGCCTCACAAGCAAGGGGGTGGGGAGGTACAGATAGGGTTCAGTAATTTTTCTATTATGTTGGCCTACAACAGGAGGAGGGGAGAGGGAGGGGCACTGATCAGAGTCAGGGTGGGCTGGGGTGGGGGGAAACCCTGGCATTCGGATTTTACTCCCAGCCTCCTGGGAGGAGTCTGACTAAATGTTCTAAGAGAGGAAGGCTGGGTTCTGATTTACAAAAAATGTGGTTCTGAACTGCAACTCAGTAACAACAAAACAACTCAGTTTTTACAACAGGCTGAAGATTTGAACAGGCAGTTGATCAAAGGAGTTACATCAATATCTGATAAAAAACATAACAAGAGGCTTAGCACCCTTAGGCACTGAGGCATGCATAAGAGGATGTGGCAAGGTTCTTTGCACCAGTTAAAGCGGCTTGAAAGCTCAAAGGGCTGGGGTGCAGGCATGGATGCAGAGCGTGGGAAGTCTCCCAGACTTAGGGCGTCCATGATTCCAGTGCACTCACTGAAAAGCACTGGGCAGTTTCTTCACCAGTTCCCTAGGCTTGCTGTGTAACCCAGCCCTGGGTTATTTGTCTGGTAGAAATGAAAACACCTGTCTCTGCAAAGACCTGTATCATAGCAGCTCTGCCTTTAGTAAGCCAGACTGGAAACCACCACATGTTCCATCAACAGGTGAAGGAATAAACCAAGGGAGAGCCACACAATGGAATACTACTCATCAGGGAAAAGGGATGGACCACTGATAAAAACCACAGGACAGATGGATTCTGATGCATGAAGGAAGCCATATTCAAAAAGGTGCATACCGTTTGCTCCACTTTAATGAAATGCAAAACAGGCAGAAGTAAGCAACAGTGACAGAAGTCCAATCAGCAGCTGCCCGGGGTTGGGTAAGAAGTCAGCAGCCTGGGTGCTTGGCATGTTCTCTGCTTTGATAGAGGTTGTGGTTACACAGGAACATAGAGTCAAAACACATCAAACTGTATTAAAGTGGATCGTTTTTATTTCATGTAAATTATATCTCAGTTTGCAAAAAGGGTAATGAAAGAAAACAAAACAGGGTGCTGTAATTAGAGGGGCTGGCAGAGAAGAGGGAAACACTCCCACATGGTGCCTGGTTCCCTGGGATGTCACTGTCCCTGCCTCCTGCAGGATATGAGGTCCCCAGGGGCTCACCATGGCCAGGCTCCAGCCCAGAGTTTGTCAGCCAGGGCAAAATCTGGAATGAAGCAATGTTGCTTTTTTTTTTTTTTTGAGACAGGCTCTTGCTAAGTCTCTTAGTTGCCCAGGCTGGGCTCAAACTTGTGATCCTCCTGCCTCAGCCTCCCAGAGTCCTGGGGTTATAATTCTGTGCCACAGACCTAGTTGGCTTTTTTTTTTTTTTTAAAACATGCTCCTGTAAGGAAGATTTCCTCTTTTCTTCGGTTTATTTAATTCTTTGGATTATACTTAAATACAATCCCACTATTTTGTTGGTGAAGTCATTCCCCTTTGGCAATTAGGAATCCCTTCACTTGGAGCTTCCTACCTGTTTGAGTTGGTGTGCGTGGAACTCATTTTCCCTAGCTTCATGTTTTCTGTTTCCTTCTTTGGTGACATTATGAGGTTCGTTTGGTATTCTCCCCATCCTAGCCATAGAATCAGCTGTTTTCCTTGAAACTCTAGTTCTTTTTATTGGACCATATATTTAGAAACCAAAATGTCCCCTGGAAATTTGCATTAGAGAATTTGCATTTCTCTAGTTATGAGTGGATCTGTTTTTTCACATGTGTAAGAGTCATTTGTATTTCCTTTTCTGATAACTGACTATTCATGCATATTCTTTGTGTATTTTTTGTTGATTTGTTGGTCTTTAAAAATTGATACATGAGGGGTGTTGTGCTGCATGTCTACAATCCCAGTTATTTAGTAGGCTGAAGCAAGAGCATTTCAAATTTCAGGAGAGCCTGGGGAATTTAGCAAGACCCTATCTCAACATAAGATTAAAAAGGCTGGAGATGTAGGTCAGTGGTAGAGCACTTACCTAACATGCACAAGACCCTGAGTTCAATTTCCAGTTCTACAGGGAAAAAAAAAAGGTAAATAAGATTGCATATGTTCAGAAAATTGGCTCTTTTTTCAGAATGCAAATTAGAAATACTTTCTCCTGGTTTTTTATTTGTCTTTTATTTGTAATTTCACCATACAGATATGTAAGTATGAGTTGTAAGTTGTTTTCTTTTAGGACTTGAAACACTTCACTCCAAGCTCTCTTGGCTTTTAAGGTTTGTATTGTGAAGTCTGCTGTAATTCTGATAAGTTTACCTGTACAAGTGATTCATGGCTTTTCTCTAACAGTTTTTAAGATTCTGTTCTTGTTGTCTGTTTGTTTGTTTATTTTGAGACAGAGTCTCACTGTGTAGTGTGGACTGGCCTTGAACTCACAGCTACCCTCCTGTCTCAGCCTCCCGAGCGCTGGGATTACAGGTGTGTACCACCACACCCTGCTTTGCTTCTGTTACCTACAGTTGATTTTGATATTCTGGGTCTCCTCTGGTTCCATATGAATTTGGGGATTCTCTAGTTCTTTTTTTTAAAGTTTATTCATACAATTTAGATATATATAATGATCACATTCATCATAGGGAGTTTGTATCTGTACATGATATATCTTGATAACTGTTTTATACCATTTCCCTCCTCTCCCTTCAACCCCTCTTCTGCTTATTTACAAAGGTTTGTTTCCATTTTAACCTTCTTTTCTCAATTTTATTTTCTCTTACTTCCTTTCTCCCTTTGCCTCCCTAGTTCTCCTTTCCTTTTGAACAATTTCTTCCTATTTTACAATTTCTATTTTACATTTTGGTTCTTATTTACACTTAGTTTCTCACATCACAGAGACAATGCAATATTTACCTATGTGTATCAAATTTATTTCACTTAAGAGTATGATCTCAAGGTCCATCTACTTAGTTACAACTATCGCAAGTTTATTCTTCCTTATTGCTGAATAGTACTCCATTGCATAAAAAAAAAAACCCATGTCTTTTTTATCCATTCATCAGTTGATGGCATTTGGGTTGTTTTCAGGATTTAGCTATTACAAACTGTGCTGCTACAAACATGGGTGTACCTGTTATGGTTTGTGTCTAGATGTCCCCCCTAAGCTTCCTGAAGTCTTAGGCTTTTTCAGAGGTGACTGAATCTAGGTGTGTGATGCTGGGATTAAGGGTGTGTGGTAGCAAAATCAGTCCATTGACTGGTTTGGCAATGCGCTCATCCCAGTAGTCTAGACACAATAGAAAAGTGGCAGAAAGATGCTGACAAGGCCCCCTTACTGCCTTTTCAGTCTTCCACCAGTATGAAAGATTGCCCCCTCAACCGTGTGCCAACCTGCCTTGGAGCCAGCCAATTAGGGCTGAAACCTGTATAAACTGAGAGCTAAATAATTCCTTCTTCAGGTATTTTGTCTCAATGAGTGAAAAGAAACTAAGATAGTATGTATGACTGTGGTATGTGCTTTTAATTTTTTTTGGAAGATACCAAGAAGGGGAATAGCTGGGTCAAGTGGGACCATTAGTCTTAGATTTTGGAGGAATCTCCACACTGATTTCCACAGTGTTTGCATCAGTCTACACTCCCAACAACAGTGGAGAAAGGTTCCTTTTTCCCACAGCCCTGCCAGCATTTGTTATTGGTTGTTTTCTTTTTCTTTTTCTTTTTTGCAGCATCAGGGATTGAACTCATGACCTTGCTCTTGCCAGGCAGGTGCTTAGGCCACTGAGCTAAATCCCTGGCTACTGGTTGTTTTCTTGATGATAGCCATTCTTTCTGGAGTGAGATGGAATCTCAGTATTGTTTTAATTTGCATCTGTTTAATGACTAGTGATATTGAACATTTTTTCATATATTTATTTGCTATTTATACTTCTTCATCTGAGAAGTGTGTATTCATCTCAGATGCCCAGTTTTGGATTGGGTGTCTAAATTTGGGGGATCTGATTCTTTCATTCTTTCATTCTTTATATGTTCTAGATGTTAGTCCTTTGAGGAACAATTGGCTAAAATTTTCTCTCTCTCTATGGATTGTCTCTTCATGCTGTTGATGGTTTCTTTTGCTTTGCAAAAGGTTTTTAATAAGATGAGATCCCAGTTGTTGATTCTTTGTAGTATTTCCCATGCATTCAAGGTTTTGTTCACAAAGTCTTTGCCTACACCAATGTCTTCAAGAGTTCTACCTATTCTTTCTTTCACCAGATTTCATGCTTCTGTTTTAATATTTAGATCTTTGATCCATTTTTATTTTAGTTTAGTGCATGATGAGAAATATGGGTCTAGTTTTAGTCTTTGGTATGCAGTAAGCCAGTTTTTGCAGTACCCTTTATTAAAGAGGCTTTCTTGTGGTGAACATGTTTGGCCCCTTTGTCAAAGATAAGGTGACAGAATGTGTTTAGAGTTGTTTTTGCATCTTCTAATCTGTTCCACTGATCCTTGGGTCTTTTTTTTTTTTTTTTAAATCACAGTAGCTTTGTAGTATAGCTTCTACTCACAGAAGTGATGCCCTCTGTCTTGTTTGGTTGCCGAGAATGTTTTTGCTATTCTAGGTCTATTCTGGTCTCAAATGAATTTTAGGATGGGTTTCTTTAATTCTGTTAGCTATGCTGTTGGAATTTTGATTGAGATTGCATTAAATCTGTGTAACAATTTTAGAAATATGGCCATTTTCACTATATTGGTTCTTGCTACCCAAGAAAAGTGATATTGTTCTATTTTCTGTTTTTTTGTTTGTTTGTTTTTGTTCTGGAAATCAAACTCACAATCTCGCGCTTGCCAGGCAGGCACTGTGCTGCTGAGCTATATCCCTGGCCCTCCATTTTCTAATATCTTCTTGAATCTCCTTTTTCAGAGTACTGTAGTTTTCAACATATAGGTCTTTTACTTTCTTTGTTAGATTGATTCCTAGATATTTCATTGTTTTTGGATGCTATTGTAAAGGGTGTGGTTTCTCTAATGTCTCTCTTGATGAGTTTATTATTCAGGTATGGGAAGGCTATTGATTTTTGAGTGTTGACTTTGTATCCATCTATACTACTTAATTTAATTATTAAATCCAGAAGTCCTTTAGTTGAATTTTTGGGGTGTTCTATGTAGATTATCATGTCATCTGCAAATAATGATAATTTAGCTTCTTATTTTCTTGTCCATATTCCTTTTATTTGTTTCTCTTGTCTAAATGCTATGGCTAAAGTTTCCTGAACTATATTGAATAAGAGTGGTGACAGTGTACATCCCTGTCTTGCTCCTGATTTTAGAGTGAAAGCTTTCGGATTTTGTCCATTTAGTATGATGTTGGTTGTTGATTTGTCATAGGTGGCGTTTAACAGATTGAGGTAAAGACCATCTATTCCAATTTTCTGTAGGTTTTTTTAAAATTTTTTTTATCATGAATGGGTGTTGGACATTGTCAAAAACTTTTTCTGCATCTATTGAGATGACCATATGGTTTCTGTCCTTGGCTCTGTTAATGTGTATTACATTTATTGATCTATGTATGTTGAACCATTCCTGTATCCCTGGGATGAATCTTACTTGGTCATGGTGTATAAGTGGTGATTTGCTGCATTCTGTTTGCTAGTATCTTACTGAGGATTTTTGCATCCATATTCATTAGGGAGATTGGCCTATAGTTGTCTTTTTTGGTTGGATCTTTCTCTGGTTTTCATATCAGAGTAATGCTTGTTTCCAGGATTGAATTTGGAGTATTTCTCCCCTTTCAATTTCATTAAAGAGTTTCAGAAATAGCAGCATTAGGTCTTCTCTAAATTTCTTGTAGAATTCAGCAGTGTCTGTCAACACCCGGGCTTTTCTTTGTTGGTAGGTTTTTAACTATGTCTTCAGTTTTATTGACTGATACAGGTTTATTTAGAATTTTTATATCTTCTTGATTCTGCTTTGGTAATTGATATATATCCAAGAATCTGTCCATTTCTTCTGTGTTTTCCATTTTATTAGGTTTTCATGGTTTCCATCATTTTCCTATGCTCCTCTATTTTTTTTTATCTGTGTCTTCTTTAGAGATGCTTAGTATTTCTTTTATTATAGTTTTCATTTCTTCTTTTACCTGGGATAGAATTCCTGTTCTAATTTCTCTTATAGCTTCCTGAAGTTGTTTCTTCACTTCAGTTGACAGCATTTCAGACATTTCAGGTGTGCAATTCTTGATCTCCATGTTTTCCTCTTGTGGAATTGCGCTGCTTGGGTTGGACGCCAGAGATTGCCCTCTCCCTCTTCGTCTTGTCATATTCTCTCCTGTGGGGCAGGGGGGTGGAATTCCAAGCACTCACCAGTAGCCAGCGCAGATCTCCGTGTCCACCACTCTCCTTCACCCCCGTGCCTCTCCACAGAGACCTCTGGGGTCGACTGCAGCTGCGTCCACTACCGCAACTGTGACCGCATGTCTCCAGGCTCAGCAGCTCTTCTGGCAGGGTGAATCTGGCTCCAGGCTGAGGCACTGCCAGCCACCACCTTCTTCTTCATTTAAATTCTTTTTATTCTCTTTGTGGGCTTCAATTCATATTTTAGATTCTTCCTTGGTCCAGGGGATCCACTTCCTTCCTTCTTGTCCTCTCCATGATGTTATATTCCAGCATCTGAACTGTTTCTCTCAGAGAGACTGTTTACTCTGATGCTTACTGTTCCACCATCTTTAGCCAGCCCTTTTATTAGGTTCTTAGAGTAGGTATTGATGATCTTCTGAATTTCAGCAGGATCTGTTGTGATTTCACACTTTTCATTCCTAATTGCATGGATTTGAGTCTCTTCTTTCCTTTTTTTGTTTAAATAAGGTGGTGTCTTGGTTACTTTTCTCTTGTTGCTGAGACAAAATACCTGACACCAAAAATAAAGGAAGGAAAGTTTTATTTAGCTCACTGTTTGTGGAGGTTTCAGTCCCTAATCAACTGGCTCCAAGGCAGGGTGGCATGGCACCAGGGCAACACTTGAAGGTAGCAGCCAGCAAAGCAGCCAAAGCAAAAGGGGGAAAGAGCAAGCCTCTTTTCCTCCCTTATACAGTACACAGGCCACCCCCACCCCCACCCCACCCCCATCCTCACCCCCACCCCTACCCCCCCACCCCCCGCCCCAGAGCAATGTAGCACTCACAAAGTCTCCTTGCCCTCCTCTTGCACAGGATGAAGATATTTACAAAGTAAGAACCCTGGCTGGCTCTAAGTCTCTTAGTTAAACTTCTAAACTTCTCAAGTTGACACAGTGTATCAACCATAACAGCTGGCTAAGGGTGAGTTTACTTAATCTTTCTGAGAATCATCCCTTGGATTCATTGATTCTTTGTATTGCTTTCTTAGTTTTCATTGCATTGATTTCTGCTCTGATCTTTACAATTTCCTCCCTTGTATGAGCTTTGGGTTTCACTTCCTCTTGTTTTTCTAGAAACTTGAGGTTCAACATTCGGTTGCTTCTTTGAGCTTGCTCCTGATATGGGTGTTCACTGTTATAAATTTCCCTTGTAGGTCTGTTTTGTGTCCCATGAGTTTTAGTATGTTGTATTGGCATTATTGTTTAATCATATAAACTGTCTAATTTCTCCTTTAATTTCATCTGCGACTCATTGGTTTGTTCAGTAGGCTGTTATTTAATTTCCATGTGTTTATGAAATTTTTGTGGTTTCCTTTGTCATTGATTTCTAATTTCACTGCACTATGGTCTGATAATATGCATGGGGTAATTTTAATTCCTTTGAATTTACTTAAGCATGTTCTATGAACAACATGTGGTCTTTTTTTTGTTTTTTGAGACAGTGTCTCACTATGCAGTTCAAGCTGGCCTTGAACTCACTTTGTAGCCAAGGCTGATCTCAAACTTGCAACAATCCTCCTGCCTCAGCCTCCCAAGTGCTGGGATTACAGGTGTGCACCTTGATGCCCAGCTATGTGATCTATTTTGGAGAATGTCCTGTGTGCAGCTGAGGAGAATGTGTATTCTGATGTTGTGGGTTGGAACACTCTGTAGACATCTACTAAGTCTATTTGTTCAAATGTTTGGTTCAGTTCTAATATTTATTTATTGATTTTTTTGTCTAGTTGATCTATTTATGACAGTGGGGTATTGAGGTTCCCTATTATTGTGTTAGTGCTTATTTAATTTTTTATATCCATATTTGTTTTATAATGTTGAGTGCACTGGTATTTATTGCACATATATTTATGACTGTTATCTCTTCCTCTTGGATTGTTCCCATTACAAAGATGTGGTGACCTTCTTTGTCTGTCTTAATCAGTCTTGGCTTGAAATCCACTTTGTCTGAAAATAGAATAGCTACCCCTGCTTTTTTCTGGGCTCCTGTCACATGGAGTATTGTTTTCCATCCTTTGACTTCCAGTCTATGAATTTCTTTCTGAATTAAATGTGTTTCTTGTATGCAGCATATTGTTGGATCTTGCTTCTTGGTCAATTCTGACAATTCATTTTTTTTGATTGGTGAATTGAGACCATTAATATAATGGTTATAATTGACATATATTGACTTATCCTTATGAGATTATTTTCCTGTTGTTGGTTACCTGTTTTCCCTCCTCTGTTTAATTATTTACCTTGTATGATGAATTATTTATTCATTTATTTATTTTGATGATGGGGAATTGAACTCACAACCTCGCACTTGCCAGGCAGGTGCTTATGCCACTGAGCTAAATCCCCGACCTGATGGGTTCTTTCTGTTGGAATTTATGGAGTCATAAACCTTATTATCCCTTTCTAGAATGTCCTTCAGAACATTTTCAAATGCTGATTTGGTGTTCATGAATTTCCTCAGGTGTTGTTTGTCCTTGAAGTGTTTTATTTCTCCATCAATTTTGAAAGATCATTTTGTAGGTGACATAAATCTGGGTTAGAAGTTTTTTTTTTTTTAGGTCTCGAAATACTTCACTCCAAGCTCTCCTTGACTTGAGGGTTTTGTGTTGAGAAGTCTACTGTGTTTCCAATGGGCTTTTCTTTAGAGGTGATTTGGTTTCTTTCTGTAACAGTTTTTAATATTTTGTTCTTGTGTTGAATTTCTGGAATATTTATATTATATGCCTTGGTGTAGATTTTTTTTTGGGGGGTGGGGGTCATGGCTAAATGGAGTTCTATGTGCATCACTTATCTAGATGTCAGATTCTTTTTCCCTGCTTGGGAAATTTTCTGGGTTCCTGTTGCATGGATCATTGTTTTCCATCCTTTGACTTTCAGTCTATGATTTTTTAAAATTAAATGTGTTTCTCATATGCAGCATATTGTTGGATCTTGCTTCTTGATCCATTCTGACAATTTGTTGCCATGACTTCTGTGAGCAGGTTTTTTGTCATTTGCACTATCTCCTGCTTTTTTCATTGACTATGATCAATTTTATGTTACTGTTCTTTGCACTATCTAGTAGCTGCTGGATTTTTTTTTATGGTCCCTTACTATTTTTTAAGAAATTTTTCTTTTCATTGTTGTTAACTGCAATCCTGTCATTTATACCTGAAGTTATGTCCTCACATTGGCTCATTCTGCTGCATATACTTTCTATGGGATTTTTAATCTCTTGGATATTTGTTCGAATCTGTTTCATAGATTTCATTTCTTCCCTATGTTGGGCATTCATGGTTTCCATCATTTTCCTAAGCTCTTCTATTTTTCCTTTATCTGTATGTGCTCTAGTCACTAAACAGTTTTTTCATTGTGGTCACTGTCTCTGTAGTTATCTGAGAAATTATTTCTGATTTTTTCCTAGAGCCTCATTCATCTGCTCTGTCACTTCTGCTGTTACCACTTCAGAGAGTCCAACAGAGATTTTGTGAGTGCTACACCTGCCCTGGGGTGCAGGGGGTGTCCTACATACAATATAAGGGAGGAAAAGAGGCTGGTTTTCCCCTCTTTTGCTCTTACTGCTTTTTCTGGTTGCTACCTTGAACTCTTGCCCCCGTGCCATGCCACCCTGCATTGGAGCCAACTGATAGACTGATACCTCCAGAAACTGTGAACTAAATAAATCTTTCCTTCCTTAATTTTGGGTGTCAGGTATTTTGTCCCAGCAACAAGAGAAAAATAATCAAGATACACATCTTATAGAGAATTTTTTTTAATTTTTGAAGTAGATAATCAACTTTCTTAGATTCAAGCCACAATTTTATACCTACCATTGGAATATGGTTTCAGGGTCAGTTCAGTTTTTAAAATATTTGCTGTGCTATTGTGGGATAAATCCCACTCACTGGTCATGGTGAGACATCCTTTTAATAGTATATTAGATTGTTTTTGAGTATTTTGTTCAGTTTTGCATTCATAGTCACAGGAATATTGGTATGTAGTTTTCTTGTGATTTGAAAAAAATCTAACTTGGGTATTTGGGAATGCTGGCATTATTAGAATGAGTTAGAAAGTATTCTATTTTTTTTTGGAGAGTTTAAGAAGGGTCACTATTAATTCTTTAAACATTTGGTGGAATTCACCCAGGAAGCCATCTAGTCCTGAACTTTCACTTGTTATGAATATATTGTTATGGTTTGTGTCTGGATGTCCCCCCAAAGCCTCATGTGGTCATGAGGGGTGGGCTTTTGGGAGACTGCTGAATCTAGAGTATGTGATTGGCTTATTGTATAGTGCTGGGATTGGGGGTGTGAGTGCTGGTAGCCTGCATATAATATAAGAAAAGAAAAGAGGTTTGCTCTTTTTCCTTTTGTTCTTGTTGTTTTTACTGTCTTCTGCCACTATGAAATGTTGTTCCTCTACCATGCTACCCAGCAAGTGTCCAGTATTTTGTCTCAACAACAAAAGTAATTGAGACATATAGATATATAGTGAAAAAATATATATATATATATTTCTTCTTTTAATCTGTGCTTGTTATAGATGTGTTAAAGTGGTCTCTTTTTGCACTGGGATTGAACACAGGGGCACTCTACCACTGAACTACATCCCTAGCTTTTTTTATTTTTAAGACAAGGTTTTGGGCTGGGGATATAGTTCAGTGGCATAGCACCTGCCTTGAAAGTTCAAGGTTGTGGGAAAAAAAAAGACAAAATCTTGCTAAATTTTCTGGAATGGCCTTGAACCCCAATCCTCCTGCCTCAGTCTCCAGAGCAGTTGGAGTTACAAGTGTGCACCTCTGAGCCTGATGACATGCTTTTTTATTTCTGAGTCAGTTTAGGTAATTTGTATGTTTCTAGGAATTTGTCTATTTAATCTAGGTTATCTAATTTGTTTGCATACAACTTCATAGAATTATCTTAGTCTTTAAAAATTTTTTTTGGTATGATCAGTAGTAATGTATCCACTTTCATTTCTGATTTTAGTTATTTGCAACTTCTTTTTGTTTTACTTTGTCATTAGCTATAGATTTGTCAATTATATTGATAGTTCCAAAAAATCAACTTTTGGCTTCATTTTTTCTGTTGTTTTTCTATTCTCTATTCTGTGTGTGTGTGTGTGTGTGTGTGTGTGTGTGTGTGTGTGTGATTTTTTTGAGACATGGTCTCACTATGCAGTTCAGGTCAGCCTTGAGCTCACTTTGTAGCCCAAGGTGGTCTCGAATTGATAGTGATCCTCCTGCCTCAGCCTCCCAAGTTCTGGGATTTTCTTGTTTTCTTTTTTTTTTTTTTTTTTTTTTTTTTTTTTTTTTTTTTTTTTTTTTTTTTTTTTTTTTTTTTTTTTTTTTTTTTTTTTTTTTTTTTTTTGCTAATCTTATTTCTTTTCTTCTCCTAGCTTTGTATTTAACTGGTTCTCATTTTTTAAGATCCTGAAAGTGTAAACTTAGGTTATCAATTTGATATCTTTCTTTTTTAATGTAGACATTGGCAGCTATAAATTTCCCTCTGAAGGCTATGGTGGTGCATGCCTGTAATCCCAGTACTTGGGAGGCTGAGGCAGGTGGATTGCCATGAATTCAAGGCCAATCTGAACTACATAGTGAGTTCAAGGCCTGCCTGAACTACATGGTGAGACCCTGTCTCAAAAAAACTTAAAAAAAAACAAAAAAACAAAACAAAACAAAACAAAACAAAACAAAAATCCCTCTGAACACTGCCTTCACTACTATTCATTGTTTTAGTATGTAGTTTTCATTTTATTCAATTCTAAGTACCTAATTTCTCTTGTGATATCTTCTTTGATCCATTGCTTGCTGAAAATAATTTTAAATTTCCACTCATGAATTTTCCAGTTTTCTTTCTGTTATTCATTTATAGCTTCATTCCATTGTAACCAGACAAGGATCTTTGTATGTTGTCAATATTTTTAAATTTATTGGGACTGATTTTGTGCCCTAGCACATGAGTATTATAGAAATGAAATCCATGTTCACTTGAGAAGAAAGCATCTTCTGCTGTTGTTGGGTGGAATGTTTTATGTTCATCTGTTAGGTGTAGGTGGTTTACAGTTTTTCAAGTCCATTGCATCCTTACTGAGCTAAAGCTGGATGTTCTATCCTTTATTGTGTGCAGCACTATTTGGATTTGTCCTCTGTCAGTCTGGGAGCTACATCCTGTAATTTAGTTCTCTAGGTCTTTGGTTTTCTGTCTGGGGTCAAATCCAGACATGCACAGCTTGGGGGTGGTTCCAGAGGGTCGTGCATACTTTACAGAGTCTCCTCTTGAGGTCTCTTGTCTATATTGTCTTCTGGAGACTGTCTAGTTCCTAGGGACCCTTGGGGAGAGAGGAGTTAGGGAGCTGTGCTTGTACTTCCTGGGTTGCATGGGGTGTTGTGGAGCACAGGAGGAGCTGGGAACCTAACTGCAGGTCAGGGCAGGGCTATGGGTCTCAGTTCCAGGTCTTCATGCTCTTCAGCTCCTGTTGCCCCTGACCTGACCTACCGCATAAATAGCATCCCCTTCCAATTACACATCTTTGCACCAGTGGCCAAGTGAAAGTAGAACACACCACTTCCTCTCCTTCAGGGGATCACATACCACTTGCAGTAAAGGTCCAAGTCATCATCATGGCCTTCAAGGCTCATCCCATCCTTCTGTCACTGGGTTTGATCTGAGGGTCCCTGAGGTTGAATAAGTAACTTAACCCATCCCTTTAAAATAAGTATACAGAGGTGCAGGGAGAAGGAAGGGAAGGAAGACAGGGAGAAGAATCAAGATGTGTTATGTACTTGTACCAACTCACCATGATGAAAGTAATCACTATGTATTGCATACATGTGCTAATAAATTCTTTTTTTTTTTTTTTTGGTACCGGGGATTGAACTCACGACCTTGTGCTTGCCAGGCAGGTGCTTATGCCACTGAACTAAATTCCCAGTCCATGCTAATAAATTCTTTTTAAAAAAATAAAATAAATATTCAGGTTTGCTGACTGTCATCATGGAAAGAGAATTTTCAGGACGCATTAGTGAAACAGGAAGGAGAAGGATTTATTGAGGTAGATATAGGACATATTCAAGAGAAGAGTGGGAGTGCTCAAAGAAATGAGGAGGCATAATGCAGTTGAGAACTGGGGATTTTTAGTGTTTGGGGAGACTGGTGTTTTATTAGTGTTTTGCAAGACTAAGACTAGCGATTATCAAATTCCACCCATTTCCATGTCTCTAGTCTTCATCTTGCCTTTAGTCTTAATGGATAACACAGAATGGCCCACTGCTAG
>RJWT010023467.1:0-16575 GCA_004365215.1 Cuniculus paca | reverse complement strand
CTAAAATGTCCTTCAGTATTCTTTGTAGGGCTGGTTTGGCAGTCATGAATTCCTTCAGTTGTTCTTTGTCATGGAAGTATCTTGTTTCTTCATTAATTTTGAAAGATAGTTTTGCAGGGTACATCAATCTGGGTTGGAAGTTGTTTTCTTTCAGGACTTGAAATATGTCATTCCAAACTCTTCTTAACTTGATGGTTTGTGTTGAGAAGTCTGTTGTGATTCTGATGGGTTGTCCTTCATAGGTGATCTGTTTCTTTTCTCAAACAGCTTTTAATATTCTGCTCTTGTGTTGAATTTCTGGGATCTTGATTATTATATGTCTGAGTGTAGATTTACTTTGGTTATGGCCAGCTGGAGTTCTATATGCCTCACTTATCTGAAGAGCACGTCTTTCTCCCATGTTTGGGAAGTTTTCTGCTAGTACTTCTGTAAATAGAATTTTAATGTGTTTTGTGTTGACCCCTGCATCTTCATTGATACCTTTCACTCTTAAATTATTTCACTTTGCATCATCTTGCAGTCATTCAATTGTTATTTCCTGGTTCCTCATTATTTTTAAGATGTCTTTCCTTTCCCGATCACAAGCTGCACACCTGTCTTCAAGGTCTGAAAGTCTATCCTTAGTTTCTTTCAAGTGATTTTGCCAGCTTTCAATGGAGTTTTTAATTTCCTGGATATCTTTTTGAATCTGTTTCATGCATTCAAAATCTCTCTTATATTGTTCATTCATGGTTTCCCTCATTTTCCTTTGTTCCTCTATTTTTTTAATCTGTCTTCTTTAGAGATGCTTAGCAATTCTTTTATTATGTTTTTCATTTCTTCTTTTACCTGAGATGGTATTTCTGTTCTAATTTCTTTTATAGCCTCATGAAGTTGTCTCTTTACTTCAGTTGCCATCACTGAAGAAACTTCAGGTGTGCGACTCCCTATCTCTTCCATGTTTTCATCTCCTGGGCTTGCTCTGCTTGGGTTGGAGTCCAGGGACTGCCTTTTGTTTCTTCATCCTGACATTTTCCTGGGTTCTTCCAAACAAGCGGGTAGTGGGGTTTCGGGAACCTCCCACATTGGCTATGATTTTTCTGGACCCTAACTGTTTGGTTTTCCTGGCCAGTGCTGGCTACAGGTATTCAATGTTGGCCACTGAGTGCTCTGGTACAGGGCCCACTTCTGTTTTTCCCAGCCCTTGCTGGTTACCTGGGGCAGAAGCATCCTGAGGGCTGCTGGAATGCATGTGGAGCAGGGCCTGCTTCTGCCTTCCCTCTGAGCCCAATAATTGGAAATTTAAACTATAGCTATTGATTAAAAAATAATTCAGTATACAGACAGAATTGCAAGATGGACATATAGGAGTATCACATAATTCAGTTGGAAGATTAAGGTGAACTAGTATCATAAAACATAGTGTTAAGGGCTAGGGTTGTAGCCTCAAGATAGAACGCTTGCCTAGAACACTCAAGCCCTGGGATCATTTACTGGTACTAAAAACAAAATTATTCTAAAAACAGTATTATACAATGAAGAGAGGTGAGTATAGAATTGAAAATACAGAGACAGATAAAGAAATACTATCAATATCATATGCATAAAATAATTCCAAAAAAGCTGAATGGAAGTGATTGATCATTTTTTTAAAAACTTAAAAAGAAAATTACCCACAAAATTGAATACATATCCAAAAAAATAAATATTTCAGAATTAATGAAGAAACAAAAATACCCTGAGGAAATTGCAGAACATCAAGCATAAAAAAGCCTAAAAATATCTAGAGTGGAATAACATGTTGCTCACAAGAAAGTGAGATTTAGATTAGATTGTATTTTCATCAATTACAATGTAAGATAATGGCAGGATATTAGAAAGAAAGAAAAGAAAAATACATAGTAAATACAATTCAAACAAATCATTAATCAATATTAAGAGATAGCAATATCAGCAAACTCTGCACCATGGATTCTGTGCCCTGGCTGGGGCAACCTGCTAACTTAAGTCTGCTCTGCATTTTGTTTCCCCTTGGAACAGGCCAGCAGAGATGCTGATGAATTATCAAGTGAACTTAAAGGGTGAGGCCCATGCCCAGGGGAAGA
The DNA here is from genome assembly GCA_004365215.1 of Cuniculus paca. Classification (NCBI taxonomy): domain Eukaryota; kingdom Metazoa; phylum Chordata; class Mammalia; order Rodentia; family Cuniculidae; genus Cuniculus; species Cuniculus paca. Next base: position 14,491 of record RJWT010023467.1, on the reverse strand, counting down.
AAGCCTAGAGTTAGCAGGTCCCAGGAAACAGAATAGACTTGGCCAGCATTGCTAGCCACAAAAAAAGTCCATGGCTATCATCAACTACAAAAACAGCATGGCATTTCATTGCAAAAGTGACTTCCTCATGGCAGGGTATAGCTGGAAAAGAAATCCAGTGAGGCACTTGTTACAGTAGATGTGGTGGATTAACTAATAGTCAACTTGTGACACCCTGTTGAACTGAATCAGTGTGGTGCTGGATGTGAAAGGCCCACCTGACAATTGTTGCCAACAGCATAAAAAGAAAACTGGAGGGGAAGATGGTGTGCTGTTGATTCTCCAGGAGATGCTTGTCATGCTGGTTTTCCTGATATGAACTCAGCTGTTCTCATCACTGGAGGAGGTTGGGTCCTTGCTGTCACTGAGGATGGCTGTGGTTCTCCTTAGGGGAGCTCTGGTCCTTTCCTTGAGTGTTGCTTCTAGGTTTTAGTGCAGATCTCTCCGCCTGTTGGCATAGATTCTTCATCCAACTGGTGCAGACTCTCTAGCTTCTACTACTGACCTGTGTGTCTCCCTGGTGCAGATCTGTGAAGCAGACTTGCATGAGACATTGTTATGAGCTTTTGGCCTCCAGTTGTACTCATGGAGGACACTGTTATGGGCTCTAGGTCTTTAGCTGGACTCGTGTAGGGCATTGTCATGGAATCCAGGTTAAGCTGGATTCTTTGGGTCTCTAGTGTGTGGACAGATCGCTTTCACTCTTTTGTATTTGACTCTTTGGGTGAATAGTATAAAATAATCTTATAAACCATGTGCACCCTGCATTAAATCTTTTCCCTTATAAACCTGATTACAACAATAAAGATGGTTAAATTGGGCGCTGTTATAGGATGGGGTTAATTACTTAAAACTGAACCACAAAACAATGACACAAAAACTTCACTTCCAGGTTTGCAGCATTACTAACCCACAGCAAATACATAACATATAGCTGCAGAGATGATGCAGGCAAGAAACAGACCCCTCAGAAGTTTAAACCCAGGCCACAAAGTACATGGGGGCACTGCCCTTCATGATGAGAAGGTAGGCTCAGCATGTGTGGTTTTCAGAGGTGACTGAATCTGAAAGTTCTAGCATGCATACACACACCCACCCCACCCCACCCCCACACACACACATGCACACAACACGAACATGAGAAGACAAGGCAACAAAACTCCTAACTCTCCCAATGCAGACCCATGGGACATCAAGGAGAAGGAAATCAAAAGCTTCACAGTTGAATTTTTTGAAATGATAAAACAACAGATTAAAAAAAGAACTATAAGGTGCTCAGGGAGCTCGAAGAATATATAACTAAACAGCCAATGGATGTGATAAGCAATAAGATATGATCAGCAAGTTTACAGAAAACACTAATAAAAAAACTAGCTGAACTAAACAAAATGATCCTAACCTTGAATGACCAGTTTACCAAAGAATTCAGGTGCCCAAGAGAAATTCAGCAGATTAAAAAGTCTACTGAAAGTATGGGCAGCACTAAGGCTGATGTCAGTGACCATTATTCAGAGATAATTTAAAAACAAGACAACATGAAAAATGAATCCAATAGCTGCTAGATCACACGAAGAACACTGATCTGAAATTAGTGAAAAATCAGAAGACAATAAAAATAGCATAGAAGATCTGTTTACAGAAATAATAACAGAAAACTTGCCAATTAAGAAGAAGGAATTTGACATTTTGATAAGGGAGGCATATAAAACCCTGATAACTATGATCAGGAAGAACCTCTCCATGATACATCATGTCAAAATCCCAGAAGTCTAACACAATGAAAGAATCTTAAAACATATTAGAGAAAAACTGAACCACTTATAAAGTAAGCCCCCTAGAATTATAGCAAGTTTCTCAACACAAACTTTAACAGCCAGAAGAACTTGGAATAAAGTGTTTAAAGCCTTGAAAGAAAGCTGCCAACTAGATTGATAAATCCTGCAACACCATCATTCAAAACTGAAGATAAAGGTATTTCTATGAAAAACAGCGCCTTAAAAATTCATGGCCAGCCCATTCATGGACTGTGGGGGAAGAGAACAAGAAGTCAACAAGAAGTAAGCTCTCCCTGCGAGGCAGCACCATGCACAGGCCACTAAGGGGAGAACCAGATGCCAGCCTTTTCCCATGAGTCAGCAGCAGTTCACAGACTGGGGGAAGAGAACAAGAAGACACCAAGAAACAAGCCCTCCCTGCGAGCTGGCACCATGCGTGGACTGCGTGGGGGCGAGTTAGATGCCATTCCCTTCTGGCGCATGGGCTGGGGGACAAGAAGAGGCACCCCACCCCCGCAATAAAGACCAGCTGTTCCACAGAAATACAGGCTGCAATGATAGCTATTGATGTAAAATACAACTTAATGCTTGAAATGTTTAGTGTTTCACTGACTTTGCAGGCCTAAACCCGGTAGTCTGATCATCTATTCAGAGGATAACAATACGCAATATGACATCTATGGGGGATATCCTTCTGAAGGTGGTGGCCATTGTTAATTCCCTATTATCTTGTTTTGAAGTCCTGTATCATTCTCATTGTTTTGTTTGTTTAGGTTTTGTTCTGTTTTATTTTGTTGTATCTGATGGTATGGGCCACTATTTCGAAGATAATAAGAAATATATGGTAGCCATTTTGGATTTACTATTATCTTGTTTTGAAGTCCTGCATTGCATTCATTATTTTGTTTTTATTGGTTCTATTCTATTCTGTTTCGTTGGATTTTTCCTATGTCTGAAGGTATGGGCAGCCATTTTGAAGACAACAAGTGGCATTATGGTAACCATTGTTGATTTCCTATTATCTTGTTTTGAAGTCCTGTATCACTTACACTGCTTTGATTTGCTTTATTCTGTTTTATTTTGTTTGGTTTTATTGTCTTTAAAATAAAAATTACAAAAAAAAAATTCATGACCATAAAACCAACACTCCAAGGAAATTCTCAAGTATATCTTAAAAAGAGGCAATGAAGCTAACAATGACAAATGTATAATAGAATGAATACTCCAAACAGGGTGAGCAGTTAAGGAATAAGGGGAAAAAAGGAATCAGTAACAAGAAAATAATGTAATGTCAGGAATGAGTCAATATTTTTTAGTAATAACTCTCAGTGTGTATTTTCTCAATTCCATAACCAAAAGACACACATTGGCATAATGGGTCAAGAAACAAAATCCAATGATATTTTGTATATGAGAACATAATTATTCCAAAAATAAATTCATAGACTAAAGATCAAAGGCAAACAATATTCTAGGCAATAGGAACCCAAAAACTAGCAAGAATGTCTATCTTATTTACAGAAAAAAAAAAAAATAGTGCCTCAAGGCTAAAGTAGATCAAAAGAGGCGAAGAAGGTAAGGTAACAATTGGGTAAGATAGCAATTGAAGAGGAAGAGATAACAATTATAAACATATATCCACCAAATAATGCACCAAAATTTATAAAATAAACACTACTGCACAAAAAAAGACCAGATAAGCATCAACATAATTATAATGTGGGACCTCAATACTCCACTGTCACAAACAGATCAATTAGACAAAAAATCAACAAAGAAATATTAGAGCTGAACCACCCTTCAAAGGGACTAAACAGATATCTACAGAGTGTTTCACTGAACAATAAAAGAACACACATTTTCTCAGCAGGACACAGAACTTTCTCCAAAATTGACCACAGATTAAGCAATTCAAAATACTTAAATAAATACAAAAGAATCAAAGTTATCCTATGAATGTTATCAGATCACAGAGCAATGAAACTAGAAATCAGTGGCAATATAAACAGTAGATATTATGCAAACAGAAGGAAATTAAACAATACACTTTTGAATAATAAACAGATCACAAAATAAATCAAGGAAGAACTTAAGGGCCATGGATGTAACTCAGTAGTACAGTGCCTTCCTGGCAAGCACAAGGTCCTGAGTTCAATTCCTATACCAGGAAAAAAAAATTTAAATAGTTACTAGAATCAAACAATAATGCCAATACAACATTCCAGAACATACGGGACACAATGAAAGCAGTACTAAGAAGAAAGTGTATATCTGTGAATGCCCACATCCTAAAAATAGTAACCTAATGACGTACCTCAAGGTCATAGAAAAACAAGAACAATCCAAATCCAAAGCTAGCACAAGGAAATAATTACAATCAGATCAGAGCAGAAATTAATGAAATTGAGACTAAAAAACAATAAAAAGAATCAATGTATCAAAGAGCTGGTTCTTTAAAAGAATAAATAAAACTGACAAATCCTTTAGCAAATCTTACCCCAAAAAGGAAAGAAAAGACACTCATCAATGGAATTAGAAATGAAAAAGGTGAAATCACAGTGGATACCACTGAAATCCAGATTATTAGTAACTATTTTGAAAAACTGTACTCCAATAAATGGGAATTCAGAAGAAATAGATAAGCTTGCTAGGTGATGTGAATTACCAAAACAGAATCAAGAAGATAGAAAAACACTGAATAATCCAATAATAGGCAAGGAAATTGATGCAATAATAAAAATCTTACCAATTAAGAAAAGCCTGGGACATGATGGATCCACTGCTTAAATTCTATGAGAATTTCAGTGAAGATATAATGTCAATATTCCTCAAACTTTTTAATGAAAGTGAAAGGGAACTCATTTCTGGAAGCTAGCATTATTCTTATTCAAAAACCAGACAAAGATCCATCCACAAAAAAGAACAATAGGCCAATTCTTTAATGAACATAGACACAAAAATCCTCAACAGGATAATGACAAACAGAATGCAACAAATCATCAAAAAGACCACACAACATCACCAAGTAGGAGTCATGACAGGGATGCAAGGATTGTTTGACATATACAAGTCAATAAATACAATCCATCACAGAAACAGAAGCAAGGAAACAAATTACACGATCATTTCAATAGACACACAAAAGACTTCAGAAAATCCAACATCAATTCATTATAAAAAAAAAATTGAAGAAAATAGACATAGAAGGACACTATCTCAATCTGATAAAAGCTATTCATGGCAAACCTACTGCCAACATCACATTTAATGGGGAAAAACTGAAAAATTTCCAAACAAAATCAGGAAAAAGACAAAAGATATCTGCTATCACTACTCTTGTCCAATATAGTACTCCAAATAATAGCCAAACCAATCAGGCAAAAGAAAGAAACAAAAAAGATTTGCATAAGAAAGGAAGAGGTCAAATTATCATTGTTTGAAGATGACATGGTCCTCTGCTTATAAGACCTATAAAATTCTACTAAAAGACTCCTAGAATAATAACCACATTCAGCAATGTAGCAGGATATAAAATCAACACAAAAGAATTGATAACATTAGTGTACATGAATAATGAACTCACCAAGAAAGAAATTAGAAAAACAATACCATTCACAATAGCATCAGGAAAAATTAAATACTTAGGAATTAACCCAAATAAGGTAGGAAAAGACCTTTACAATGAAAACAACAGTACTCTGAAAAAGGACATTGAAGAGGACATCAGCAAATGAAAAGATATCTCCTGTTCTTGGATAGGTAGAACCAATATAATAAAAATGGTACTTCCAAAGCTAATATATAGATATAATGCAATCATAATCAAAATACCAAGCATTCCTCAAAGAACTAAAGAAATCAACTCAAAAATTCACATGGAACCAGAAGAGACCCAGAATAGCAAAAGCAATCCTGGGCAACAAGAGCAAAGTAGGAAGCATCACAATGCCAGACCTCAAGTTATATTACAAAGCTATAGTAACAAAAACAGCATAGTACTGGCACAAAAACAGAACAATGAATCAACAGAGGAGACTAGATAATGCAGAAATAATCCTGGGCACATTAAGCTATCTGATTTTTGACAAAGGGACCAAAAGTCACACACTGGAGGGGACAATAGTATGTTTAACAAATGGTAGTGGGAAAACTAGCTATCCACATGCAGATGTAGACCCATACATCTTTCCACGTACCAAACTAAAAGTTCAAATGGATCAATGATTTAAAATGTTAAAACAGATACAATCTGCAGGAAGACAAAATAGGTAAAACTCTTGAAGACATAGACATAGGCAAGGACTTTCTCAACAGAACCCTGGTTGCACAGGAATTAATAATAAGAATCAACAAATATGATCATATCAAATTAAAAAGCTTCTGAACAGCAAAGGAGACAACCAACAGAGCAAAGAGACAATCTACAGAATGTCAACGATTCCTCAGGCAGAGAACTAATATCTAGGATATATGAAGAACTTTAAAAAGTTAGTTTTCCCAAAATAAAACATCCAATCAAAACATGGGCAACTGAGATGAATAAACACTTCTCAGAAGATGAAGTAGAAATGGTTAATAAATACCTTAAAACATACTCAACATCTCTGGTCATTAGAGAAATGCAAATTATAATGAGATTTCATCTCACTCCAGAAAGAATGACTGTCATTAAGAAATCAAATAATAATAAATTCTGGTGAGGCTATGAGGATAAAGGAATCCTTTCACATTGTCAATGGGAATGTAAACTAGTACAGCAACTGTGGGAATCAATATGGAGTTTCCTCAAAAGACTAAAAATAGAAATTCCATTCAACCCAGCTATTTTGCTTCTAGGTGTTTTCTTGAAAGAGTTAAACATGTCATGTTACAGTGATGTTTTCATAACTCTACTTATAGAAGCATGATTCATAATAGCTCAGTCTTAGAAGTGGGTTATATCTTAAAGTGATGAATAGATAAATAAAAGGTAGAATTTATACACAAAGGAGTACTACTCTGGCTAAAGAAGGAAAACCCAGTCATTGGTAGGAAAATGGATGAACCTTGAGACTAATGTCAAGTGAAATAAATCAGACATACAAACTTAATTACCATATGATTTCTCTTATATGAGAAACTATAAGTATAAAGAGAAAAAACATAGATAATAGGAAGTAGAGATAAATATTTTGCAAATGAGAAAGGAACCAAGATATGGAGAGATGGGTGAGTAGAGGGAAAGGATAAAAAAGAATTAAGATATTTTATGTATATGTATCAACTCCCCACAAGTAAGGTAATTATTATGTATATGGACCAACTTCCCACAAGTAAGATATTAATATGTACTGCAAACATGTACTAATACAAAGTAAAATTAGAAAAAAAAAAAAAAAAAGACAGTACTACTCAGATTACAAAAGTATGAGTCATGTACCAACTATGATAATCATAAGAAATACTGGTAAAAGTCACTGACATAAAATGATTTACTATAACTAGCTAGAAAAATCTATGGAAAATACAATAGCATAAAGAAAGCCGTAATACTAATATCAGAAAAATAATTAAAAAGAGAAATAGACTTAAGAGAAATACTTATATTGACATTGACATAAACTTCATTGGTTAACCTGAAGAATCTACACATAAAAACAGAGAAAAACATACATTTATAAGGGAATGAAAAAAATCTTGAAAAATAAACTAAGACAAAAAAATTAATAACTAATAAAATGATAAACTAGTTATTTGATAAAAGTACTTTTAAAAGTGCAATTATCAAACAAATAAATTTAGTCTAATGTAATCAATATAGAAGGAAGACTTAGCCAACAGAGAGGGGAAATAAGTAGGAAAAACATTTTAAAGTATAAGTATCAAATCCACATTTATACCAAATATATTTGAAAATCCACATTTATACCAAATATATTTGAAAATGGTTTCAAAGATGATTTAGTAGGAAAAACTGATTAATTTAAATGACTCAAGAAAGAAATGAAACCCAGAAAAGACGAATAACCACAAAAGAAATTTTAAAAAAGCAAAGTCCTGAAAAGGGGCACAATGCCAAGACAATCTTATGGGTACATTGTATTAAACCTACAAAGAACAGATAATTCCTCTACTATTTACACTGTCACAGAACATAGAAAAATACAGAACATTTTCAGTTCGTTTTACAAATCTAACATAACACTGAATTGTAACAAGATAAAAATAGAAAGAAAAACACATGCACACCCCCAAAAACCCCAAAGACAAATAAGGGCAAAAATGCCCTCCAAGAAACATTGAAATATTTAAGCCATAGTGCATTAAGAGAATTACATCATGAACTAGTAGTCTTTTTCACAAAAAAGCTAGGGTAGGCTAAAATCCAGTCTGGTTTTCAGTGTAATTCACTATACTTACAACTTAAAAGAGAAAAATTATATCATTATTTCAATGTGTATGAAAAGGCATTTGCTAAAATTCATCGTTATTATGAAGAAACATTTTTCCTGAGCAACTTGACAGAAGATACTCCCAGAAGCCTACATGATGTTTCCAATGAATCCAACGACTATTCCTATAAAAGTTTAACACAAGAGTTGCCACTCTTGTATTTCTTCAGTAAACCCTACTCTACTACAGCAAAAGAGTCAATCAAGAAACAGGAAGAAACACAATGCAGGAAACAGGACGCAACACAGAAGACATGCAAAGGATTGTGAAGAAAAATCCAGGTAGATAAATGGGTAACAGTTGTAGACAGAAGAGAGCAGGAGAATGGAGAGCTACGGAAAGATAATCCCCCCCCCAAAAAAATAGACTGATAGAACAGAGTAAGAATGCATTGAGAAGAGAATTTTTACAAGAGTTAACATAAGGACATAGAAAAATAAGCAAAGACCGAAAATGAGTTATTAAACTATACTATACTATATGACTTTCTTAACAATACTATTTATAGACACAATAATATAAAAAGTAAACTCTGAACATTGATTAAACCAAAATTGTGATATAACCTGCATTATTCCCTTTCCTGTTGTTGGGACAAAATACCTAACACCCACTACTTAAAGGAGGGGAGGTTTTTTTGTTTTTATTTTTGTTTTTTTTGCAGTAGCAAGGATGGAACTCATGACCTCGCGCTTGCCAGGCAGGTGCTTAGGCCACTGAGCTAGATCCCCAGCCCTTGTGTTTTTGAGACAGGGTCTCACTATGCCGTTCAGGCTGGCCTTGAGCTCACTTTATAGCCCTGGCTGATCTCAAACTCATGATCCTCCTGTCTCAGCCTCCCGAGTGCTGGGATTACAGGCGTGAGCCAACATGCCTGGCAGAGGGGAGGTTTCTTTTGGCTCACAGTTTCAGTTCATGCTCTGCTGTAGAAACAGCATGGCAGAGGGGCATGGTGGAGGAAAGGTGCTTAACTCATGGCAGGCAGGAAGCAGAGAGAAGAGAAGAGTCGAAGGAAGAATGTACCCTTCAGGTCATGCCCCCTGTCACCCACCTCCAACCAAGCCCTTCTCCTAACAGCACATTTAGCCATGAATTTATCAATGGATCAATCCACTGATCAGTATAGATCTTCCAAATATATTACACTCTAAATACATGTCTCCCACCTCTAAACACAGGAGACTTTGGGGAGATTTTAGATCTAATTGTAACATAACTTTTTTACAAGATGGTCTGGAAAGACCATAAAGATAGCTCATTCTTAATCTTGCATGCTAGAAAGCAAAAAAATTAACATCTAAACTTTTAAAATGAAAAGAGTAGTAAAAAGTAGTTAACTAGAAATATAGGGCTGGGGGTGTACCTCAGGGTTAGAGCACTTGCAAGCATACATGGGACTTTGGGTTTGATCCCCAACACCAGGGAAAGAAAGAAAGAAATATAAAAATTTTAAAGATCAGAAGAATCAGCTGCAAGATTTGAAAGTGGTTATCACTGACAAGTGGCAGGGGTAGATGTGGAAACAGGTGTGACTGCTGGTTTGGGTTATGTGTCCTGCAAAACTAATATAGTTATTTAAAATACTTTCTTGAATTTCTTTGATAAAATTAAAGTTTAATCCAGATTTTAAGAGACAGAAAGACAATACCCAGTAAAGATGTAGAGAAACATATATATTCTCAGACATCATGATGATGGAATATACTAAGAGCTTTCTGGAAAGTATGCTGAATGTTCCCATCATTTAGTGTAGCAATTCCTCTCTCCAGCAAGTTATTATAATGAAATAATGGGGCAAATATACAAAGATCTGCCAAGGATATGCAAAGCATCATTCTTTAAAATATCAGAACACCAACTATTAGTGTATATTGATAAGGGAATAAAAAACCACATCATATACTTCTATACAGTGGAATATATCAGACTTTTAAAATAATAAAAATAATGCTTCTCAAATCCTGTGTTTGGGGGTCTGTATTAGTTTCTTATGGCTGCCATAAGAGAGTAGGCAAAATCAGTGTTCTTAGAATGGTGGCTACATATTGTCTCACAGTTCTAAAGGCTCAAAATCCTATCAGCGAGGTTGGTTTCATGGGAGGGCTGTGAGAGAGAATACCTTCATGCTTCTCTCCTAGTTTCCTCTGACTGCTGGAAACCTTCAAATGTCCTGAACCCTGCCTCCATCTTCACACAATGTTCTTCCTATTTCACTCTGTCTCTGTGTTCAATTTCCCCTTTTCATAAGGACATTGGTCATGCTGCATTAGACCATAATGACCTCATCTTAGCTTGATCATCAGCAAAGACTACATTTATAAATAAAATTACACTCACAAGTGCTGGAGGTAAGGGGTTCAGGGTCTTTTTTAAGGACAGAATTCAACTCACAAGTGGTAATGCGTTCAGGGAGTGTCTGAAAAATCACTGCAACCACCTGTTCATCCTGATTGGGTGAGTTCTGAACTTGTCTTGTTCACTTTAACTGGAAAAAGTTTCATTTTCACAAATTAATTCTGAGAATTCATATGAAGGGAAGGCTGCATGACATAAAATGTTGAAAAGCCACCCAAATAAAGTCATATTTATAGCCCTAATAAATTGCTAATCAAGAAAAACAGTTCGCAAGCGTGTAAATATGTTCTCAGTTCTACAAAATTTCTAAATTCCTATCTATACCGTCATGCACCACATAACATTTTGATCAACAACAGAGTAATATGCTGGTGGTCCCATAAGATTATAATAGAGCTGAAAAATCCTTATCCACTAGTTATGTTGTGGCACAGTGCATTACTGTGATTGCGGTAATGCTGGTGTAAACAAATTTCATGCACCCACTTCAGGTGATTTACTTAGACAGTCTAGGTTAGTGCAATTCCACAACATTGCCACAATGACCATCTCAGCTAGCAACCCATTTCTCAGAACATACCCTAATTGTTAAGTAAAACTTGACTATGTTAATATGTACAGTGTTTGCATTTACATTGATACCATTTGTTGGTATAGTCTGCACCAAATATTCATAGTGTTAACACGGTTACAGTTTTATAAATGCTCTCTATGTCCTTCTTTATACTTTTGTATATTGTCTAATTCTTTGCAATAATATACCTTTGTAACAATAAAACACTATCACGATTTGTTAAGGAGATAAAGAGAACATGATATTAGGTAAATATTTCTTGGTGAACTGATTGATATAATTTTACTAGTCTAGTTTAACCTACAAGAATTTAAAACTGAGATAATTTGCATAATTATTCAGGTTTTTCTGTACAAAACAACAGTTACTCAAACCTGTTGATGTTCCTCTGATAAAATCAAGTCTTTAAAGCAAAGTGTCCAGCCAGGCCTGGTGGTGCACGCCTATAATCCCAGCACTCAGGAGGCTGAGACAGGAGGATCATTGTGAGTTTGAGATCAGCTGGGGCTATAAAGTGAGCTCAAGGCCAATCTGAATGGCATAGTGAGACCCTGTCTCAAAAACACAAGGGCTGGGGATCTAGCTCAGTGGCCTAAGTGCCTGCCTGACAAACGTGAGGTCGTGAGTTTGATCCCCAGTGCCACCAAAAAAAAAAAAAAAATTTAAAAAATAAAGCAAAGTGTCTGCCCACAGAAGACCAAATAAATAAAATGCAGTACATAGTACACAATGCAATATCATTCCTCCTTTTATAAAAAGGGAATTCAGACACATTGTACAATACGGAAGAAGCTTGAAAGTCATTATGTTAAGGGATTAAACCAGTCACAAAAGAACAAACACTTTATAATTCCATTTTTATGAGGTACTTAAAATAGTCAAAGTCATAACCACAGAAAGTACAGTGGTGATTGCCAGAGGCTGGGGGAAAGAGAACAAGAGGAAAAACGCTCTGGAGATGGATGGTGGTAATAGATACACAACAAAGTAAATACGCTCAATGTTCACTTAAAAATGGTTAAAATAGTAAGTTTTAGACTACATATATTTTATCATCATTTAAAAATAAACAATAAAAACTGAATATAAAAATTGGGTTTGACATCAGGTCAAATACATACTGACATTCATTTTTAATTCCATAAGCTCATTTACTTAATATTTTTCATTAATGAATCATAACATAATCACTGTTTTCATCATTCCTGTCATCAAGCTATCTAGAAAACCAGTGGTACGTTTTGTTCTAAAGATCCTATTTCATTTCTTTTATCCAAGCAGCATAAATAGTTTTAGTGGGAAATAGTATGAAGATCATTGAAAAAGTCTTTGGATTTACCTAAACTGAGCTTTCGTTTCTAGGACCCAGCCCACCTCTCCACAGCCCACCCACCTCCACACCCTCCCCACCAAAGAAAGATTGAACAAGATAATGAGAAAAACCACCCAAGACAAGGGAAGGGGAGAATCAGTTACACACTCAACAAGCCAGGGAACAAGAAAACCCAAATCGGTTCCAGGTCTCCAGTTTCACCTTAAAGGCAAAGAACTGTAGAAGCTTGTAGGACTCTTCAAAGGCGAAATTCATAGCCTCTCTACTCGGGAGGTTACCAGCCTCTGAAGAAAAACAACCACTACCAGCAAAGCTCTCCTTTGTTCTTATTCTTTGCAGTCCTTCAGGAAACTCTTGATAATGTGAAATGTTATTACTGCAAATTTTGGCCCTGGCAAGTTTACTCTAGAGTCTATCAGTGACTGCTCACAAAATAAAATCATTTTTAAAGCCTGCAAGGAGAGCCAAATGCAAACCACAAATCAGAAAACCACCAAGGCAGGCCGGCCTGGCTGCCAGAGTTTAATGTGATCTAATGGGAGGACAACAAGATGTGAGAATTTGATTTTACGATGCTCCATGTAACATTTGGCAATACAGTGGGGGTGGGCCCGACTTCCCCATCCTTAAGCAAACATTTGAAGTCATGTTTCAACCTCTCGTCAGTTTTAATTCTGTCAACTAGTGGGTAGAGAGGCCTGGCCTCTGCTGCTCATTTGGAAAGTGTCATCTGTTTTGGGTGGGTTATAGATTTGTTTAGTATCAATTCATATAAGATGAAGATAGGCAGGTGGGGAAGAGGCCAGGAAAATAAAATGAAGTTGTTTAGTGGCAGCATATCAATTGGATTATAGCTGTCTTCGCCTTGGAATTTATTCCATGAGTGAGAGAGAAGCAAATAGGGCTAATTGAAGCAACATTCTTTCACAAGCAAAAACTAAGCTGAGAGAGAGCAAGAAAGAGAGAGAGAAAAAACGAATCTGAGCTGGATCAGTTTGCCCCCAGTCTTACACTAAATAGTATTGCAACTCAGGTAGAGATCTGTTTACCATCAGTCATTTGTAAAAGAAAGAATAAAGACAGTCATTTAGGAAAGTGTACGTAAGGGCACATGAACAAGGGAAAATACAGTAAATAAAAGTTGCATTTCATGAGACTTTTATTTTACAGTGGGCTGCAAATCAGATCGCCTTTTCTTACAGAATAATGCATGCATTAACAGTAAGAAACTTTTTTTTTTCAAGTACTGGGGATCAAGCCCAGGGCCTTCTCATTGAACTACAATCTTGACTCATTCATTCAGTCAGTCAGTCTTAAGGCAGGGTCTCATTAAATTGCTAAATAGCACAGGTTGTACTCAAACTAGAGAGGCAGGCGTCAGCCTCTCAGAGTAGTGAGGTGACAGGCACGTGCCACTATGCCCTGCTTCTGCATGCTGAACTCTTACCGCTCTTTTGCAGCAATTACAAAGTTGAAGTTTCTAAAAGCCACGGTTTACTAAGCAAAGGGTAGCACATCCCAGAGTCCTGGAAGATATTTCTAGAACTTCTATTTTTATGGACTTTTGGGCTAAAGACTAAAAGAAAGTAAGCCAAGTTCCTTACATGGTGCAGATGTAGCTATGAGTCTTCCTGAAGGAAGACTGAGCATTTACCAGTGTCAAGGGGGTGACAGGTGAATCAATTCTGGCAGGCCGGGCTGTAACAAAAATAAACCAAATATACCATCGTTCAACATTGTACTTAAGCTTAGTTCTTACTGAAGTAATTGTTCTGGTGATTGGATCTACAAGACAGCTCAAGTCATTCAGTCTCTAAGGTGAATGAGGCTTTGCTCACTTCTGTCTGTGGTCAACATTCATCTGCATTGCTTCCAGCCAGAGAAAAGGGATGTGGATGAGCAATCATGGTTTGTTATGTACTCAGACTAGAAGAAGCATGAAATGAACAGGTGGCTTAAAAATAATCCTGTTAAAACATCACT
>RJWT010023466.1:0-16830 GCA_004365215.1 Cuniculus paca | reverse complement strand
TTCGCTTCCCCCTCTTTCTCCCTTTCCCTCTCTCCCTCTATTCTTCTCTCTCCCCCTCTCTGGATTTCCCAGGATGCCCCTGCCTTAATTCTACAAATCACAGGCTGGGCCAAGTCTGTGAGTGTCACTCCCAGGAGCCTCAGTTTCCCCAGAGCTGAGATATTACCTCACCCCTAGCTGCTCAGTGATTTGCGGAGATGTCACAGAGCACCCAAACTGGCTGACATAGTGGAGGAAGACAGCGAACAAGTCCTCCCTCTGTACTGGTGTGAAGGGGAAGGACGGTAAACAGAGGTAGATCAGGAAAAAGCCAAGGGCATCATGGGAGTGAGAGCTGAAGTGAGGATTAGTAAAGGCCTCCAAAGAGCACCTTCGTACTAGGGCACTCGACCAGCATAGGTGTCCACCACGCTTCCTTCCCTTCAACAGCACACACAGTGAGTAACCCCTCACATTGAGACTTTGACATTTGCTAAGTGACTCCAAAAGCCCATGAGGTTATAACATAATTTTGCTGAAACAGAACTTTGTCCTCCCTCTGAGATGGTTGTGAGTCATTTAGGAAGTGAGTGAGCCCCAGCAGGCTGCCCTACATCCGTCCCTCAGCTTTAAGGGTTCTCATTTTATCCACGATGTCATGTAACCCCAAGGAGTGTTAGCAGATGACTGTCTATGTCTCCATTTTGAAGAGGATGAACCTGCAAAATCAAATCCTAGAATCATGTACTTGAGATACAAGTATTTTCAAAGATTTTAGAGCGCTTAAGCACAGAAAGTCAGAAAGTGTAATCTGAAATATGTACCTGAAGGAATAAACCCAGAACTTGAGAAAAACTGGTCACCACCATCACTAAATCTAGCTACAAGATCCCTAGAAATCAAGGGATATAAATCCACTTTAGCAAATGAGAGAGCATAGCATTTCTATTGTCAGGCTACTATCTCATGAATCGTCTATATTTTGTAGTTACCAGAAATTTGCTGAAATCTATCTTCAGTCAGGGTACCATGAGAGTTACAGTTTCTGTTTCATGGGCTTAAGTCTCTCAGTGGAACCTGGGTGGCAATTCTTAACTGCCCACCTCCTACTAACACACCAGCACTTCTAAAACATCTTTTCTCATCAATACAACCACTCATTTCAAAAGGTTTACAGACAGGAGTTGTAGAATTGTTTTCATAAAAATAACAGACTGGTGCTAAATGTGCAAAAGCCCTCTCGCTCAATAGACAGCTAAGAAAGGTCAGTTTACCCATACATAGCATACCAAGAGATCATGAAAATTCCAAGGAATACATTTTTCCTATTAAATATATTGATATATAATATATTAATATAATTATATGTGATATATTAATTAGATAATAATATATAATTTATAACACATTAATAGGATTTATATAATAAATTTAATAATGAAGAGACAAAGTAGTAAAGAAATGTCAGTGGTAATCTAAAACTACGCAAAAAAGCCCAGGAGCCTCTACAAGTGAATACTACCAAGACAGAGTTAATTGCCACTTTAAAAATTGGCCAGGAAATAGAAAAAGAGCAAATACTATGCAGTCCATCTTATGGGACTATACTATAATCTTGATAACAAAATCATTTACAAGCTTTCAAACAAGTAAATTCTATTGGTTTTTTTTATTGTGAATTTTTATTCTGGAGAAAGCAGGTTTGAGAGAGGGTCTCACTATGTATGTTGGCTAACATTGAACTCACTCTGTAGCCTAGGCTGGCCTTAAACTCACAGTGATCCTCCTGCCTCAGCCTCCCAAGTGCTAGGATAAAAGGAGTGCTCCATCACATCTGGCCTATTATCATTTTCATTTATGAATATGGATGTGATAGACCTAGGTAAAATATTAGCTAGTCAAATCCGAATGACAATAAAACAATAATAAAATAAAACATTACTAATATAATAATATATCACGATCAGGTAGATGCCAAAAATGATAAAGATAGTTCACAATTTTAAAAATCTATCAGTGGAATCTACCCCATTAATAGACTAATGTGCACGGCCCTGAGTTCGATCGCTAGCAGAAAAAAAGTGAAATCAATAGAGAAAGAAAGCAAAATAATTACTTCAATAGATACAGAAAAGGTATCCAGCAAATTTGATCCACTTTTTATAACTTTAAAAACAACTCTTAACAAACTAAGTTATATTTCAATTTGGTAAATGTGTTATACCAAAAACAACAGCAAACAATACTTCACTGAAAAACTCTGGTGCACTTCCTTAAAATTAGGAACAAGGTAAGGAAGTTTTTCACATTGCACTGTACTTCAATTATTGATATATGATGTGATTATTTCAAATAAATACCAGCAGAATCAACAGAGAAACTATTTTAAAGTAGAAGAAGAAAATAAGACGAACACTCAACAAGGTGGAACGATATAAGACCAAGTTTAAAAAAAGAAAAAAAAAACAGCATTTCTCAACATCAACAATAATCAGCCACAAAATTTGTTTTAAAAATAAGATACAATTGGGAGTTACAACAAAACTATACAATGTTTTTTAAAAACAGGTAATAAAAGCTTTACTTGAAAAGTCAAGGGAAGGTGGGAAAGGACTCCAGTTTAAACAGCTGGAGGGACAGACTCTAATACAAGGGTTCAGACTAGTCCACCCCAAGAGGGTGAGCAGTTTTCAAGGATTAGCTGGTGGGTTGGGTCCAGAAGTCATAAGTGAGAGGTTTTTTTTTAAAGAAAACTTTTATTCAATAAAGAGTACTAAGAATGATATGAATAACTTGCTCTTTACCCATGGGTTGAATGGTTGGTTAATATCAAAAAAGGGTCAATCCTCCCGACTAAACTATACATTTCATGTAATCCAGGTGAAATTGGTACCTATTTTTTAAGAACCAATTAAATTCAGTCAAAGTTTAAGGAAAGAATAAATAACAACTGGTTTCATGAGCCTAAAAAATAAAATAAGTATCTTGCCCTACTAGACATTAAGACCTACCACAAAACTGTACCAATAAGTTACTTCAGGATAATATTGATGCAAAATAGAAAACTAAACTTATAAAAAAATGAGAAATCTTGCAAATAGACCCTCATACATAGAGAAACAATATGGCTTTTAAAAATAGCACCATATATCAATGGGGAAAAGAAGTATTTAGAAAATGTAGGAAAAAAATGGATATTATGGAAAGATATGAAACCAGACTTCTGCCTAACATTATATACAAAAATAGGCTCCAAGTAAAAATTCTAATGTGAAAAGTAAAGTGATAAAGTGAATAGAAGAAAATATTGAACAACTTTGATACCTAGGTATTAGAAAACACTCCTTACAATCTTCAACCATGAAGCAAAACTATGGATGAATCCTTATTTAGAGTCCTATAATCCTAGCACTCTGAAAGACTGAGGCAGAAGAATTAAAAAAAGAACTGGGGATTTGGCTCCATTCAAAGGCCCTGGGTTTAATCCCCAGTGCTGAAAGCAGTAAAAGAAAAAAGAAGATAAAAGTAAGAATAAATTGATTATATAAAAATTATGGATTTCTGTTCATAAGGGACACCCATGGAAGTATTAACAAATAAACCTTACATTAAGAGAAGAACTTTTAAAGCATAAAACAGGCATTACAGTTTGAAACAACTAATACTATGTTTATAATGTGCAAGTAAATCCCAGCATTCCTCAATAAAGTGAAGAAATCCAAAAAGATAACAAGTCTTAAAAGAGATATTCAAAGTTCATTGTAATCAGAGAAATGCTTGTGAAAACAACAGGAAGATACTACTTGTCACATACTAGATTTGCAAAACATTTACAGCTAGATCTAAGATCTCTTTTGGCCTTCTGAAAGGTGTGAAGAATAAACAGTTCTAGCCCATCTTGGGGAAACAGATATGACCATGTTTTGTGACTCTGAACGCTCACTCCTATGTGAAAAAACATGCACACGGTTGTTTATTATGTCTTACTACTGGTAGAAGTGGGGACCAGGGGTGCCAGCAGTGAGTGAGCCAGAGCCCATCACTGGGAGAGAGTCTGAGAGAAAGGTAGATACAGATCAGAGAGCCAGAAAAAATGTCCAAAGTGTGCACACAGGAAGTTGAATGCCCTTACAGCATAGTCCTGTGTGACCTGTGAAAAAAAATCAGTGAGAACAATAACACAGTATCATATGGGTAAGTTTTAAAAACCAATACACGTGCACAAATCAATACACATTTTGCCATAATTCATCCAAGCAAAAGCAAACACATTGAGCTCATTTTAATGCTTGCCTGGGAGAGGTGGAAGATGATGAGAAGAGGCTGTGGGAATAAGAAGAAAGAAGAGAAAGAAAGAAAGGCTTTGAACAAACCACTGTTAATGATTAATAACTTGAGAATGATTAGCTCAGCCTCATGATCCAAAAGTGGAGGGAAGCATACTCATGAAAAATTTTGAATGTATTATTGCATATGACGATTTCTTGCAAAAAGAACATTTTCCTATGAATAAGCCCACTGCCTCCCACTCCCAATGACCCATGGTGGCAGCAGGTGCTGGGGCACAGAATGTTTGTCATTCCCTCAAAGGGTGACAGCAGCAAAATGAAAGCAGGCCACTCAAAGAAACAAACAAGATACACTGACCCATCGACTAATTAATTTGACTTTCAGGACAGTGATTTTGGAGCTCTAACTCAGAGCCATGAGGAAAATTTCGCTTCTGATTGACTTCTCACAACACTTTAAAATAATGTTATTTTCCTGACCTCAATTTCTATATCTATACAATGATGAAAAGCAGTAAATGAAACAATATTAATTTTACAAGTAAATGAGACCAATAGACCCAAAAGACAAAGAATAAAATTGAACCATTTCCAACACAACACATTCCTCCACTCACAGAGTTTACTCCCTTCACAGTTGCACATTCCTGTAGCACTCCGAGCACAGTGGTACAAATGGGTACAGATTACAACACTTGCAATTAAGTCTACTGCCCAAGACCAGAACTTTCAGAGGCTGTATGTCCTTTAAGCAACTAAACAATTAGTAATTATTGGTCCTATAATTAATTGGTCCTTTTTAGGTAGGCAAAAAAAAAACAAAACCGGAAATATTTAGACTAATTCTGCATGATTTGCTTTGCTTCTTCACTGCTTCAACTGAATTAATCACCACCTTCCCCAGTATACACAAACACACACATGCAAGTGCACGCATGTTTAAAAAGTCTTAAAGCAAATGTTTTGCTTTTAAGTCCTGATCCTGTCCCAAATATAAAATAGTTTTCTCTTGGATCTTTGCATGAGCAAAATTTTAAGCATATTATAAATGCCTATTCTAAATATTCAATAGAAACAAAGCACTTAAAACAGGTCTGGTTTAAGTTAGTGGCAAACACAATAAAAATACTTGGTCCAGTTTGCCAAACAGAGCAAATTACTGCCTACCGAAGTCTTCTGCTATTCCTCAAATTTGCCACCAGATGACAGCAGTTGATAATAAGATAGTTCAGACCCTACTTCACTAATGCTTCCTCCACTTGAAGCACCAAGATCATCCTGTAACAGGCTTTATTAACCACATGGCTTTGCAAAGGCTTGCTAATGAGTCATAAAAACTCCTCTCTCTAGAACTGTGTAGGAGAGAAAAGGTTCTAGACACTCCTATGACAAAAGATTAGTAGGAGGCAAATGTAACACCTTTACTTAACGAAGTTTTACATGACATGGAAGCTTCCAGAAATGAAAACACAGGAAATATTTCTCTCCTAAGTCCAATGAAAGAAATAGATAATTATGGTGAAATATGATTGCAAAAAAAGAAATATGGTTAGACCAAAAAAAAAGGGGGGAGGGAGTATAGGATCTAATGGTGGTAAATAAGGGAGTACTGAGAAAGGCCTGTTCAAATTCTTTTCTTCTTTGATGCAAAGTGTTCCTTCCCCCAGGTATGAGGCACAATGCCTGTCACTTGAGGTTTTTCAAAGGAGAAGGGAGGAGAACAGAGACCATATATAGTTTGTTTAAAAGAAAAAGAGTTGTAGTTTCTGTGATTTAACTTGGGAGAGAAAAATTAGAGTTTTTTATCTCTAGAATGGGAGAGAAAGCAGAGTATAAGAAAAAAGAGTAGGAGCTATCATAAAGAACTTTATTTCTGGGATGCTCCCCATCTACAGTGCAAGGTATTCATCATGCTAAGGTGTCACACTTTGGATAATCATGTTCTGAACCACAAAAACTCCTACTCAGAAATACATGCCTCCAATGAGGATTTAACAAGAGAACACACTGTTGACAGACATATTGTTAGTAGGTATTTTGAAGTTAAAATTAAGAATGATAGGGTTTACCTGAAACCAGATCTTCACAACGAAGAAACTGTGTCTACACCAATGGCCAATGGAAGATGTTGTTCACAAAATGCGATCTCAATCATCTGCCCAAAATCACAGATTCTGATTTTAATTAACTTTGACTTCTTTTTAAGCACTTTAAATTTTAAACTATAGTTTAAGGAACAAAACATTCAGTTTATTATCTTAACCATTTGTAACTGTACCTTTCAGTAGCACTAAGTGCAACAGACCTCCCAGAATTTTTCATCGTGCAACACTGGAAGTCTACCTCCATAAAACAACTCCCTTTTCTCTGTCTCCCATTCATTGATTTTGAATGAAGTATTGAAGACTAAATGGCAGAGTTTATGTAGATCAAGGGTTGTATGAGTCTAATTAAATGCCAAAAACCAGGATAATACTGAGTCTAAAAGAAGCTGCCTATGGCTACATGAGCCAGCTGAGTATGGACTAAAACCCCTAAAACTGTAAGAAATAAACTTCTCCTTCCTTCACTTTGGGCGTCAGGTATTTTGTCTCAACAATGAGAGAAAAGTAACTAAGACAGCTACTATTAATAGTATTTTTATCATTACATAAATATTATATGCTAGGTTCTGAGGATAAAGTAGAAAACAAAGTTGAGATACAAGTACATAGGTCTGAGAAAGACAAGAAAACAGGCATACACTTGTGATGAGTGAAAGAGAAGCAGCCAGAATTCTGTGTAAGTCCATGGCAGGGAACCTAAGTCAGTCTGAGATGCAAAAAGTGCTTTCCCTGGAAAAGTGAAAAACTAAAATGGGAATGAGAGAATGATAAGTAGGATTAAGTTGCAGTGTCTTCAGCAAAGACATCAGAGAAGAGATGGCATTGTGATATAATCATAACAAAATCTAACACTTTCTGAGTGCATGATAAGTGCCAAACACTCTTATAAGTACTTTTCATACATAAATGCATTTACTCTTCATAGTAACCCCATGGAGAATTGTCATCCCCATTTATAGATGAGAAGACTGAGATACAAACTAACATGCCCAAGGTCATATATCTAGCAAGTAGTATTAGCTAGAATTTGGTTCTGGAAACTTTGACTTTTCGTGAGCTACCAGGCTATATTTTCTTCAAAGTATCATTCTCTAGGTAAGTTTGGAGAGCTCTTCAAATGACTGGATCTTCAGCCCTATCAAATAGCGTCCAAAAAAGTCGGCACTATGTCCCAGAAGTCCTCTCATCTGAGAATGATCCAACAATGGTCCAGAAGCCTGAGGACATCCACAGATGAGATCAACCCCAAAGTATATGTCAGGAGTTGTTGACCATCAGAAGGGTCCTTTCCAGGAGCCGCCTAAAACAGGCTGCCCAGCACAGTAGCCACTGGTTATCAAATGCTTGAAATGTGGCTGATGGGAATGAGAAACTAATTGCTAGATCTTATTTAATTTTGATTAGTTATAATTTATATTTTAAAAACTGGAGCAGTGTAAAATATTTCTCTGTTAAATGCAAATGTATTGCTTTGGTATGATTACATTTCCCTTTAACCATTACATCACCTAAGACACATTGTAATGAATGAAGTGGAATATATCTTTTCTCGTGTCTTGTTAATGATTTTTAACCCGTTCAAGGGTTTAAATTAAGTACAGCATGATCTTCCTTGTTCTAAATACAATTCCGTGGTCTTCTTCTAAATATTAGACATGGAGGACTGACAGAGCATTTGACACGAAACTCCTTGTGATCCTGGCCAGTTCTCAAGGAAAAGCTCTTTCTTATCTATCTAGAGGGCATAAATGTTTCCCCTGGAAACTTGGCCAGTTTTCAGGGACCACAAACTCCCTGTCTATTGTGATGCACAGAGAACACTGTCACTTTTTCTCAACTGCTATTTAAGGGGCCTCACTGGTAAGGGGACTTTGTGTCTTCTCCATGGAGAGGACAGTTTTTCCAGACCCTTCCAAGTCGGAACTCTGAAAGCTGTGTAACAGGACTCCTCAGCGCTGGACTTGGAATTTCAGATGTTTCAGTCTTTCCAATCTGGTGTTGTAACTTTGTTTCTGTACCTTCTCTTTCTGTTTGTAAATGTGTATGTGTTGATTTATAGTTTATGAAACTTTGCTTTTTTGCTTTTACCTTGATATTAGAGACTTTTGTTATTTATGAATCCTGACCTCTAAGTCAAACAGCTTCAACTACTATATCCTCATTAAGGCTCCACCAATACATAGTGTTTTAGCTATATTTTAGTACATATGCTGCCCAAGCGAGCACATTTTAGCTATATTTTAAATAACATTATTAAAATTAATTTCACTGTTTCTTTTTTTTTTTTTTTTTTTTTTTTTGAGACAGGGTCTCACTATGTAGCCCAGCCTGGCCTCAAACTCACAGGGATTCTCCTCGCAGCCTCCTCGATGCTAGGATTATAGGCATGTGCCACTACACCCACCTTTGTAGATTTAATTCTTTAAAATTCCTGGAAAAACCAAGAGTGGTAGCACATGCCTATAATCCCAGCACTCTGGAGGCTGAGGCAGAATGCACTACAAAGACAGACTCTGTCTCAACAAACAAACAAAACAAAACAAAACAAAACAAAATTTGAGCCAAGCATGGTGGCACATGCCTGTGATCCCCACTCTTATTGAGACTGGAAGATCTCAGTAAGTCCAAGGCCAGCCCTGGGCTACGTAGTGAGTTCAAGACCAACCTGACCTACAAAGCAAGACCTTGTCTCACTCAAAACAAGCAAACAAAGCAAAACAAACCTAGAAAAATGTCTTTCTGTGGGACCCAAGAAACTTGTTCAAAAATGTTCGTGAAAGTAGAGTCCAAACATCCTGAGCTCCACAGGAACCAGCGCTTGTTCAACACCGCCCCCCAGCCTGGGCTGGGCCTTTTAGGGATCCCCTTGACCCAAGGCAGGCCCACAGGCAATTGTCCAGGACTCCCTAGTCTGGACAGGTAGGAGAGGTGCTGAGCCACCTGGAGTCAACCTTCTGAGATGCCCACTACTTGCCCTGCAGTCCTGTGTCCGTGGTGACACTTTGCATCTGCGGTGCCCCCACACCAGACCCGGCTCCTCGCATCCTGAGCTTGGGGTTCTAGACCAGTGACTCCCACTCAGCCTGCTGCTGAGAGCCACTGGCCACACCCTCCCTGATGGCTGCAAGGGCAGATGGAGACCCAAATGGAGGCTGCCACTCCCTTCCCCAGGTCCAGGCTGTGACAAGGCCTGGGACAGGTGGCCGCTTCTGCTGCCAGCAGCCCCTTGACAAGAACCCGAGAGAAGACCACGAGGCCAAGGGACAGAGACACCAAAAGTGACTCCTTGGGATGCTGGACCCAGCCCTGCCTGAAGACATCAAACAGATCCCCCTCTCCTCTCTCCTCCCCCAGCCTCTGTCCCTCCGTCCCCCGTCCCCCTGTCCCCCTGTCCCTACCTCTCTCCCTGGCTGGAACTGTACATTCTTGCTTATTCACCTGTTTCTTTTTATGTTTTATGAATTTATGAAACTACTTATAGGTTATCCACATTGATTTTTCTAGTTGCTCAGTATTGAGCTAAAAGAACTCTGAAGGTTACATTCAGAGAAAAATCAGAGAAGAGTCCAAAACAGAGGATTTAATTCATCTCACACACTTCTTGGTGACATACCTTTGTACTTCTAAAATGTAAATTGTTTGAGCTTGAACTAGAACAAGAAACAAAAATTCATTCAAAAAATTTAGCTCAAATGGTTAAACTCATTTGTTGCAGTGAAAAGATATTGAGGACTCAGACAAGAGAAAGTACAACCCATGATAAACTTGGCCAAATTCCTTAATCTTCTTGTACTGTGCCTGTTTCCTCACTTAGGGTCAGCAAGATGCTTCTGAAGATGCATTGATGTAGTGAAGTCTTGTGATAAAAACAAGCTGTCAGAGCTCATTCTTCTGCAGTTGAGAGAAAAGCCAGCCCGTGTTCTCAGATTCAGCAAGGTAACACCAAGGAGGAGGAGAGTATGACAGAGTAGAAAGGCAAGTACAGGACCTTTACCCAAGGAGAATGAGTTTTGCACACTCATTCACCACCTGCAGCCCATCTACTTACTGCCTACACACCCTTGCATTCTGCTCACATCCCATTATCTGGCTAAGTGTAGACAGGAACCTCGCCCCCAGCTAAACACTCACTGAAAACATAATGCCAATCTTGAGACCACCCACTCACTCAGCAAGTATTCAACCTGCATATACTTTCCAAGATAAATGCTGCAAGTGAGATGTGAGCAAAACTGAAAAATCATCTGCTCTCAGGGAGTTTAAGTTACAGCAGAAGAAAAGACATTTAAGAAGTGTTGTGTAGGTTATTATTTAATTTATTATAATGTGTGAAGAAGAACCCCTGAGTGTGAAGAGGACTTCTAACAGGAATACCCACCTTGCTCAAGTCATGTTCTGACATGTGTTGGGAGCCAATGCAACTCAGTGATGAAAAACTGGATTCCATGTGCAGACTGCTGGGTTCAAAAGCAAACTATGTGGCCTACTAGTGATGTGATTTGGGACATATTGTTTAGGCATTTTATTCTTTATTTTCCTCACCTGAAAAATAGAGACAATAGTCATATCTTCCTTCAAGGTAGTTGGAAAGTTAGTATGGATCAATAGAGAAAGGCAATGGGCCAGTTAGAAAATTCCTGGAAAACAATGAGCACTATTTCTCAAGGGTTTGTAATTATCTTTGGGGATTCCAGTGGATTTTGAAAATCACTCTAGGATTTGCAGTTGAGCACATTTTAAAGATCTTTATTCACACATACAAGGTTCACTTACAAATGTTGGCTTGCCTTCAAATAGCACCAGGTATCAGAATAAAAACAACACTTTCCACAAATTTTCAGGCCAAAAAAAGAGCTGATAATTCACAGGAAAGGAAATCCAAGGTCGATAAACATAAGAAAAATCATCCATCTACAGAGTTTTCAATAAAATGTAAATTATAAGTTAAGCATAGTTCTTTTTGCATCAATTAGCAAAATATTTCTTGCTATTCATAATAGTGTCACTTTTAGTTGAGATTACTCATGATAATCTGGAAGAAGTCAGTGAAATAGATAAATTACCATTTCTTTCATTCAATAAATTAAATCATGAATATACTTTCTCAGCTAGTTGGAGTGTGAATGAGAACACAAGTTTCCAGAAAGCAACTTAATAAGCTATAACATGACTCTTAAAAGCATGAAGAATCATACCCTATAAATTTCATATGTAGAATCCTAAGAAAATAATCCAAAATGTAGAGGAAATACTTATGCACACAGATACCCTTTCCCATTTATAACAGAATATTAGAAATAGTCTTATTACTCAATAGCATAGAAATGTTAAACAAATTATGGTACAGTCACACAAAGGAATTTGAGGTATGTTTTAAAAATATTAACCAAATAAATTTATAAAGACTTTTAATCACATATGGAAATATATATCTCACAATTTTAAATTTTTTAAAAGTTGGATATAAAATTATATATCCAGGCTAATCTCAAATACATAAGGCAGTAGACAGAGGAAAATACACAAAAAATATTAACAAGGTTTATCTTGAAGTGTTGAGAGATAAGTGAATTTTTTTATCACATGAATATATTTCTACATGTTCCAGCTTTTCAAAATGTACAAAAAATGTAATTTGATTTATCGTTTCATTAAGCCAATAATAATAAGAATAGGTGTGTGACCAGGGATGCCTAGGACCACAATTGGACATGAGTGACTACCGGTCATCAGGCCCTAATCAAGGCCATAACCCTAGGGTTTAAAAATGCAAGACACTGGACTGTGAGCACATGACAATGTAAAAAAAAAAAAAAAGAAAGAAAGAAAGAAAGAAAGAAAGAAAGAAAGAAAGAAAGAAAGAAAAAAGAAAAAAAACTCTCCTCTGCTAGCTCAACATCCCATTAAGCCCTTTCCTCATTCCACTTTGGTCCCTGTAATCCTTCACCTCAACTCCTAGGTGCAACTTAGAGGGTCAGGAAAGATGTTTATCAAGTAATGCCCACAACTTTGTGCATAAGTTAATATCATTCTATTTTCAATTTAATGAAGAGAAAGTTTCAGAGAATGGCAAAGCTTGTCTGAAGGCAAAAAATTTATCTCAGACAATGACACTGAAGCACTTTAAAGACTTCCTGGTGAGAGAAATGGGACAATCTGGCCATATTTTGAAGATGCTGTGGATCTAACTTCCCTAAATGCAAATACATCCTGTGCTTTGACACTAACTCTTTAACCTTTCTACTTTCTTTCTTTGTGGGGAGCAAAAGGATTTTAATCCTCCAAAGTCTATCAGTCTCTAGTATCCATGACCTAGTGCATAACAGACTGAATGGGTCTCCCTCACCCAAATTGAAATGGATCTCATTAAATATTAATGAATTGCATCAATTTTCTTCAAACCCTATCTCACTTCAGATCTGATGCTATAATAGGAGCCTGACGTGCTTTTCACTTATCTGCAGCTACATGAGGTGCACAATGATGGAATGTGGCTTTCTAAGGAGGTTCTGAGAGCTGAACCAAATATAAATGGACTTAGAGATATATACAGTGTTCCACCCACAACAGATTCTACATTCTTTTCAGCAGCATCTACTACTTTCTGCAAAATTCACCACTTCCTAGCTAATAAAGCCTACCTAAATAAGTGCAAAAGAATCAAAATTTTACCATGCATGTTATCAGATCACGGTGCAATGAAACTAGAAATCAATAGCAAAAGAAGCCACAGAAACTATGCAAATGTATGGAAATTAAACAGCACACTCTTAAATAATCAATAAGTCACAGAGAAAAAAGACAATTCCTAGAATCAAATGATAGTGCCAGTACATGTACCAAACCTGTGGGACACAAAGTAGTTCTGCCAAGGAGGTATATAGAAGTGAATACCCAGATCAGAAAAATAAAGCAAGCCCAAATAAGTAAACTACTGATGTAATCAAGGTCTTAGAAAAACAGGAACAATCCAAACCCAGAACTTGTACAAAGAAGGAAATTATAAAGATCAGAGAAGAAACAAATGAAACGGAGATTGAAAAAAAATTACAAATAACCAACGAGACAAAGAACTGGTTCTTCAAAAAAGTAAACAAAATAGACAAACCCTTATCCAATATTATCAAAAAAAGGAAAGATAAGACACAAAGCAATTATAAATGAAAAATGTGAAATCACAACAGACATTGCCAAAAATCCAGAAAATTGTTACTAATTCATAAACATATATGCCAAATAATTGGAGAACTCAGAAGAAATGAAAAGATTCTTAGATATATATAAATTGCCAAAACTGAACCAAGAAGACTTAAAAAAAATTTTTTTTACTTAAAAATCTTGAACAGTCCAAAAAAGGCAATGAAACTGAATTAAAAAAAAAAAAACTACCTACTAAGAAAATTCCAACACCTGATGTATTCACAGCCAAATTCTACAAAAATTTTCAGGAAAGATATAATGCCAATGCGCCTCAAACTTTTTAATGAAATTGAGAGGGAAGGAGGACTTCCAAATTCATTCTCAGAAGCTAACATTATCCTTATCCCAAAATCAGACAAAGATACATCTGAAAAAGTAGAACCATAGGGCAATTTCTCTAATGAAGATGTATGCAAAAATTTTTAACAAGATATGAGGAAACAGAATGTAAGAAATCATCAAAAATACCATGCACAATGACCATATAGGCTTCAACTCAGAGATGTAAAGATAGTGAAACATGGGCAAATCAATAAATGTAATTCAACACATAAACAGCAGCAAGAATAAAAATCACATGATCATCTTAATAGATACAGAAAAAAGCCTCTAAAATTGGGAATAAGACAAGAATATCCATTATCACCTGTTCAGCATGGTCCTCAAAACATTAACCAGAGCAATTGGGCAAGAGAAATAAATAAAACAGATACATATAAGAAAAAACAAAACCAAAATATAATTATTTGCAGATGATATGAACCTTTTCTTATGATACCAAAAAAAACTCCACCAAAAGACTCCCAGAATTGATAACCAAATTCATCAGTGTAGCAGGATACAAAATAAACACAAAAATAATAGGATTCCTATACACTAATAATGAACTCATTGAAAAAGAAATTCTGAAAACAATACCAATCACAATAGCATCAAAATAATACTTCAGTAAGTGGTGCTGGGAAAATTGCATATCCATATGCAGAAGATTGAGTCTAGACCCATATATCTCCCATATGCTAAATTAAAATCAAAATGGATCAAAGATCTAAATGTTAAAACAGAGACACTTATTCCATTGGAAGATAAAATAGGTACAACTCTTGAGGACATAACCATAGGCAAGGGCTTTCTGAAGAGAACCCCAGTGGTGCAAGAAATAATACTGAGAATCAACAAATGAAATCATATCAAATCAAAAGACTTTTGTACAGCAAAAAAGAATCAACCAACAGAGTAAAGAGACAATCTACTAAATTGGAAAGCAAATTTTTGCTAGTTATCCCATGAACAAAAGATTAACATCAAGAATATATAAAGAACTCAAATAAACACACACACACACATCCCATGAGCCTGGGACAGCAGCCCTGGAGAAGAAGCCGTGCCCCACCCACACCCCCCATGAACCCATCACCATGGTCCCACAGGAGAAGAAGCCATACTCCCTGAGGTGGCCACAGCTGGCACAGAGGAGAAGTCATGCTCTCCTGCTACAGGCCCAGAGGGGAAGAGGTCACACCCCAAGGCCCCATCATCATCAGGGGAGCATTGGTGAGCCACCATCTTGCACCTCTCTGCCACCCCAGGAACCTCAGATCAGAGGAATCCAGGTGCCTAGCCCAATACCCTGCACCCAGGGATGGGCAACCAGTGAAAGAAGTGCCCAGGACCCAGCAACCAGTTTATTCAGAGGAACATAGGGAAATGTCAAGATGAAGGAGCAAGGTGCAACCTCACACCTCCAGTCCAGCCAAAACAAGTCCAGGAGACATAGACAAAAAAGAAATTAGAAGTCACACACCTGAAATTTCTGAAATGATAGCAACTGAAGGAGAGAAACAGTTCAGGGTGCATGCCAACAGCCACTGGGAGACACTGCCCACAGGTAACCAGCTCAGTAGGGAGGCAGCAGCAGGCCCTACTCCTGTGTGCATTTCAGCAGACATTGGGAGACACTGTCTGCTCATAACTAGCTCGAGTTGGAAGGCAGTCACAGGCCCTGCCCCTGCACACACTCCACCAGCCCTTGGGATGCTTCTGCCCCAAATAGCCAGCAAGGGCTGAGAAAAACAGAAACTGGCCCTGCACCTGTGCACCCAGTGGCCACCATTGGATACCCATAGCCAGCCATGGCCAGGAGAACCAAACAGCCATGCTCTGGAGAAATTGTAGCCAATGCAGAAAATGCCTGGGAACCCACTACCCACTTGTTTGGAAGAACCCAGGAAAATGTCAAGACGAAGAAGAAAAAGGCAGTCCCTGGACTCCAACCCAAGCAGAGAAAGTCTAGGAAATGAAAATGTGGAAGAGATCAGGAGTCCTGCACATGATGTTTCTGCAGTGATGGCAACTGAGGTAAAGAGACAACTTCATCAGGCTATAAAAAAATTAGAACACAAATACTATCCAAGGTAAAAGAAGAAATGAAAAACCTAATAAAAGAATTGTTAAGCATCTCTAAAGAAGACATAGATAAAAATATAGAGAAGCATAAGAAAATGAGGGAAACCATGAATGAACAATATGAGAGAGATTTAGAATTCATGAAACAGATTCAGAGATATCCAGGAAATTAAAAACTCCATTGAAAGCTGGCAAAATCACTTGAAAGTAACTGAAGATACTTTCAGACCTTGAAGACAGGTGTGAAAAAAAAGATCTCTTAAAAACAATGAGAAACCAGGAAATAACAATTCAACAGCTGCAAGACGATGCAAAGTAAAATAATTTAAGAATAATATGTTAGTGAAAAAGCAGGGGTCAACACAAATGACATTAAAATTCTATTTACAGAAGTAATCACAGAAAACTTCCCAAACATGGGGAAAGGACATAACATACACATAAGTGAGGCATTTAGAACTCCAAAGAGCCATAACCAAAATAAATCTACACCCAGACATATAATAATCAAGAGTACAGAAATTCAACACAAGAACAGAATATTAAAAGCTGTTAGAGAAAAGAAACAGCTCACTTATAAAGGAAAACCCACTAGAATCATGACAGACTTCTCAATACAAACCATCAAGTCAAGAAGAACTTGGAATTAAGTATTTCAAGTCCTGAAAGAAAACAACTCCCAACCCAGACTGATGTACCCTGAAAAACTATCTTTCAAAATTAATGGAGAAACAAGATACTTCCAAGACAAAGAATAACTAACGGAATTCATGACCACCAAACCAACCCTACAAAGAATACTGAAGGTCATTCTAGAGAGAGATAAAAATGACCACAGTTCCAGGAACAGT
>RJWT010023465.1:0-16818 GCA_004365215.1 Cuniculus paca | reverse complement strand
ATGGGGAGTCAATCTATAATCTGAAGGGGCATATTGAACATGAAATCAATATATATGTGGTATGATTAAAAACTACAGTGAATTTTCAAAAATCTTTTTAACTTATTACAGTAGAAGACACAATGCCATTAATCCCCCTGAAAATATTCCCTCTCACTTTGAACGCACTTTTCCCATCGCTGGGATCAGCACCGCAGAAGGGACAGGCAGCTGTCACTCCCAGGAGGTGGTACAGTGCCAGCAAAGGCCTCTGCCCTCCCCGGCAGCTCGAGCACAGGAGGGTGACCTGCCAGAGTTGTCCCGAGGCAGCCCGGGCTGGAGGGGCCTTTACTGATCAGACTGGATGTGGGTCACCCTGGAAAGTGGGAGAGGTGCTTCACTTCAGCTGAGACAACCCCCAGAGGGCCAAGACCAGAACACCCATCAGCAGCACTCCCAGCAGTGAGGGAGGGCAGCTCTCCCCTCCTGAAGGGGCAGAGGGGCAACCCAGCATAGCACTCGCCACCAGAACTGATCCTAGACTCTTGGAGACTCTTGAGAAAATCTGACTCAGTCCTCGCCTTATGAAAAACCAGAGAAAAACTGAGAGGTGATTGGAGGTGGCGAGGACTAATTGGGTTTAAGTGCATTCACCCTAAATGACTCAGAAGAATAGGACTTTCTGCCTCCAGCCAGGGCCGCCTCCATGCTGTGGCCGACTCTGAGTCCTGTCTCCACCATGCTCATCACTCTTCCCTGCAACCATCCGGCCTCCTCCCCACCCCTCCCAAGGCCAGACCTGCCCTGCAGGACCTGCCCAACTGCCTCCTCCCAACCCCACCACAAATCAGCCCTTCATCCTCTTCGCCTGGCTGGCTCTACTCTTCTTCCGGTCTCAGTTCAGATGCTACTTTCCTGGGGATGCTTCCTAAACTAGAACCCTTCCCCAAATGGATGAGATCTTCCTGCTGAACAGCCTCACAGCTCTCTTCACTTCTCCATGACATGAAATTCCTCTCTTCATTTCATACCAGTCCGCCTTTCACTGCCTGTCAGCTCGGCAAAAGAAGGGGCCAAGTGTGACTCACTCATCAGAGTTTTCCCGATGTTTGGGACAGAGCCTGAGAACTAATATAGAATACAGACCTTCCACAGATGATTAGTCCGTACATGGGTGAGTGAAGGAATGAATTGTAGCACTCTGGTGCAGCTCTACCAGAAGAGCCTGAGCAGACCTGCAGCTCTAAGGTGGCCCTAAAAATCTCCCCCTTGCAGGGATGACCCTCCCAAGCCTGTAATAGGTGCTCCAATCAGATGCTCCATCAATAGCCTCGTAATCACCTGCTAACTGGTCCTTTTCGCTCCTTACCACACTGTGACATCCATAAGAGCAGAAATCATTTCTGTCTGATTCACTGTTCTAGCCCCTGCACCTACCACAGGGCCTGGCACATAATAGGTACTTGATAAATATTCATTGAGTAAATAAGAGAGAGAGAAATGCACTTATTTCAGCAAATTTGGTGTGATATTTTCATATTTACACTGGCATTAAAGTGAAATGTGGAGGTGTTCAACAGCTTCCAATAGAGATATAAACAAAGGGGCAAGGCTCTTGGTGCCCTGTGAGAAATGTGGACAATAACCTGGGCCTGCTGCAGAGGCAGAAACCTCCTCCCTTCAAGTCAAAGTGTTAGGAGGCGACTGACACATTTCAATCCATTTCATCAATAATTCCCATCTTGACTACGCTCCATGATGGACTCCCCAAGTCTGGTAGGATGTTAAGCAAGCTAAACACACAATATCACCTCGTTAAATCATCATAGGATCTCTGTGATAGAAGAATGATTATCCCCATTTTTTGGACAGTGAAATCAAGTCCTACAGGGATTCAGTCTCCCGTTCAGATTGCCAGCCTCCTCTGAAACACAGCAAGAATCACAAACCAGGTGTGCCCGACAGTCAAGCTCACGCTCATCTCGAGCACCATAGGAAGCTCCCTGACTCTGGGACACGGTCCTCCAAATGAGTAGATTCCACGGGCTCTTTGGGCACAAGAGGAATACCAAAGTTGGCATTACTTTAATTAAACTTTTTGAATGTCTCACGGTCCCCCAATTTCCCTACGCACACCCATAGAAAGGCAGAATGGAGCTAATTACAAGGTCCAGAGGGTTGAATAAAGCCCCCCATGCAAATTTCGACTGCAGTGGGCTGAACGGGTCCACGTGAAATTCAGATGTTGGAACTTAGTCCTTGATGTGAGAGGATTAGGAGGTAGGGCCTTTGGGAGATGATTAGATGCTGAGGGCTCTGCTCTCATGAATGAGAATGGTGTCCTTACGAAAGAGGCTGAAAAGCGCAAGGTCCTGAGTTCAATTCCTGGTATCAAAAAAAAAATGAGAGAGAGAAAAAGAAAGAGAGGATGGCAACAGGAGCCCCTTCTGCCTTGTAAGAACACACAGAAGGAGCTGGCTAGGAGAAAAAGGCTCTGACCAGACACCAACTCTGCTGGTACCTTGATCTCGGACTTCCCAGCTTCTAAAACTGTGACAGATACATTTCTATTTCTTATAAATTAACCAGGCTAAAGTGTTTTGTGATAGCAACCAGAACAGACTAAGACACTGACTGTAGTCTAGTCCTACATCCCAAATGATTTCTCTCCCTATGTCCACTTGGCTAAATCTTATAAGCAATGTGCTGCACTTTGCAAAGCCCAGGCGGAACCTACAGATTTTTCTGTATTCCCGAGGCAGCCCGCTTACCCTGAAAGCTTGCGGTTAAAGCGCGTACATGGCCAGTATGTGAGGCAGAAGAGAGAAAGGAGTGTCTCACTGTCTCTCACACAGTGCTGCTTGGAATGATGGCCTGGTCAGGGTTATGCTTCTCATTCTGCCTTTCTACACTTCAAGGGAAAAGGCAAGAGGTCTAAAAAACAAATAGCGTATTAGAACATTTTTCCTTTTTTAATTTCTATGTTTCTGTGGTAACAGGACCATTAACCAATAATGTGTCCTTCTCTCCTGAAATTTTTTTTTTAATTTTTTTTCTTCAAAGGTGAAAATGTTAATGGCATATTTATCCACTCTGAGAAGTGATGTCTCTTGGAAGTTTTCAATAAAATTTATTACTTTTTTTATTCTCCCATTTCTTTCATTCTTCAAAAACTTGTTTGACACTTGAAGTTCTGGAGGAGGCAAAGTAAAGTCTAGAGAAGCTTTCAGGGTAATGAAGAAAGGGGCTACAAATCTAAGAGCAGGATTTCAGTTGGTCTTTTTCCTGAACCAAGGAAAGTCCCAAAATTATTTTTTCCTTGACATTTCCCAATGCCTGGTTTCAAAGTCATTCTTCAACATATACATGGCAGTTTAGGTCAACTTCATAATCTTAATACCCTCTGTGGCCCCTGGCCAAGTATGATAAATAACCATGACCTGTGGCCCTTTCTCCCTGCCTGCACCCTCCGCAGATCCCGAGTGCTGCTCACAGCTGCTTCCTCAGAGTCCCCTCAAGGTTCTTCATCTCTCCCACACTTTAGGGAGCCCCCACACATCTGTCAACACCTGGAGGTCTCCTCTCACAGATCTGACCCCAGTATCTTTGAAATAGTAAGGGGTCAATTTATTTAGACTTTTTCCACTGGTCTTTCTAACTCTACTTTTCTCCCCTATAGCTAATTTTTTTCTAGCATCATGATTCCATCTAACAACCTACATAAACAACTGACAACCTTTTCCACAGGTAGTCCTTGTGTGTTGCCAATTCTGAAGAGAAAGTCCTACTTCTTTCAGGATAACTTCTTTCAGGATAACAGAAGTCAGATTTTTTTTCCCTTCAAAGTTTTTTTTTTAATATATAACCCTATCTTTTCTTTTATTCTTCCTAATTTAAAAAGGGGAAAGAATGACACGAAAAGGGGGAGAAGCAACCGCGGCATACAGAGATAGGCACCCTAGATGAAAACTAAGCTTCACCCTTGAATTTTTCTGAGGATAAGAGTTACTAGGAGTCTCAACCCCCACTTCCTCTGAGTGTGTCTGTTGGAGGTGTTTCGGGGTGACGTCCCCCTGCTAGTTTCCCCAGACTGTCCTGTGATAGAGACTAGGGCAAGACAACAGTTTCCTGCTCAACCAGAGGGTATGGGCCCTTGCCATGCCCATCTGTAGAGAAGACACCTCTGGCACCAGCAGCTGCACTACAACTATCTACCAAGGATCTTTCCTAGTCTTACTGTCATCACTGGAACCCAGAATAAAATACTCAAGATCAGACTCTCAATACTGGAGAACAAATGTAACATGTGTGTGGCAAAGCTAAGCATCTGTGGTTTTAGAAAGTTCCAGGGGTGCCTTTGCTGGGTAACAGCCATGAGACCTCCGATCCATCTCAGGGCAAGGTTACCAATGCCAGGAGCCCTGCTCCCCATGTACCCTACCTTTCAGATAGTTCAAGTCCTTGTCAGACATGACCAACAGTGGTGACATAACTTGTCCTCCTCATTTGATTTTTCTCCTCCTGCTGTAGCAAATTACCACACATCAAGCAACCAAAGCAACATCAACTCGTTATCTAATTCTCTGTAGGTCAGAATTCTGACGTTGTGTTAGGGAGCTACCCGGAAGGTGTTGGCAGGGCTGCTTTCCTTCCGGGGCTCGAGAAGCCCTGCAGCAGGACCTGGTTCCTTGCCCTTTCCAGTTTTAACTGCTAGAAGCCACAAGCAGACTCCAGCCTGTGGTGCCAGTCAGTGGTCCCCTCACTTGTCCTCTGTGTCTCTGATTCTGGATCTCCTGTCTCCCTTGTCCACTGTGGATTACACTGTGTTGGCACCCCCAGAATGAGCCAGGATGAGCTCTACCATCTGGAGATCCCGAATTTAGTCCCATCCGCAAAGCTCCTTTGGCCATGGAAGGTACCGAACTCACTGGTTCTGGAGATTATACACAGATGCATTGGGGGTGAGGCCCATGTTCCGCTACCACACTCCCCCAGGAATGTTAGATAAAGTGTGCAATCCAAAGACAGAAGAGGAGGCTGGGGATATAGCTCAGCGGCGAAGCAACTACGTTGCAAGCACGAGGTCATGAGTTCAATTCCTGGTACCCCCAAAAATAAAAAAATTTAAAAAAGAAGGGAGGGGAGCACTAAGAGTCATCAAAGACTCAAAAACATCTTGGCTTTAGTTGTCTGCTCATTCTGCTTGCGATTTAGTTCTTTGTTTTGTTTTTGTTTTGTTCGGAAGAATGAGGATTGAACTCAGACCTTTTAACTGACTTGGCCTTTTTTTTTTTTTTTAATTTTGAGACAGGATCTCACTCAGTCTCTACATTGCCCAGCTGAGGTTGAACTTGTGCTCCTCCTGCCTCAGTTCCAGGATTACAGGTGTGTACCATCACACCCTGCTACCACTCCTGTATTTTCTAGTTAATGGTTCTCTCCTATTTCATCCTTCTTGTCTTTGCACAAGATACATTGTTCTGGATAAGGCTCAATGCTTGTTTATAAGTGAGACAAGTGCCTGGCATTTGGCATGCACAAAAGAAAAAGAATTTCAGAGTGTAAGTTTACAAACTTTTCACAAAACAAGCTTAGAATACTCTATAGATAAATATTGTCAATCAGTATTCCTGGCACGTTTGCTCATTAAATGCTATGCAAGTCAAGCAGGTCTTTATCATTGTTGAAATAGCAAATCTGCACATTTTGTGTGATTCAAAATATTTGCAATAGAACTGCTACTAAATATATAAGCAGGGCATTGGTTTTTCACATGACAATTCTTTCTCAACAGTGAAGGGAAGTATCATACCCAGTAGCATAGCTCTGGGGAGTTTTGCCCATGAAAAACAGGGTAAGGGGGGGAGGTGCAATTGTAAAACTGAAGGAGACCGGATATGGAGCTCTATTTGCTAAAGGAAAACAGCTGGAAATATACTGTGGTTGTTAGAGGAAATAAGAAAGTTTCTTGGAAATTAAATTCAGGGAAGATGAAATTGAAGGCAAGAGGAAATGAGAATTTTCTCTGATTAAGGAAGGCACATTTAAGAAAAAGTGAAGCGATGGTGAACATTTTTCAGATACCTCTATGTATTTCTTATTTGGTGAATGGCAAGTTCTTCTCCTTTACTTGTATTTGTTTTTGTATTATAATGTTCATTTTATTATTGATTTGTGGGCACTCTTTGTGTACTAGGGTTATTAGCCTTTTTTTCCCTGAATATATATTGCAAGCAGATTTCCTATTTGTCAATCTCACTTATGGTAGGCATATCTTTCTAGGCAGAAGCTTTAAGTTTGTATTCAGTCGAATCATCAATTTTTTTCTCTACGCTTTGTAAACTTATTGTTAAACTCAGTAAAGCCTT
Source organism: Cuniculus paca (assembly GCA_004365215.1). Lineage (NCBI taxonomy): Eukaryota > Metazoa > Chordata > Mammalia > Rodentia > Cuniculidae > Cuniculus > Cuniculus paca. The sequence continues at coordinate 10,471 of RJWT010023465.1, read as the reverse complement.
CTGTATACCGAGGTTGTCAAAATTTTCACCCACTAGTAATTTTAATATGCCAATAAAAAGGAGACTTACTCATTTATTTCTTTAGCAAACAATTGTCAAGTATCCATTGTGCGACAAGCGTTGTTCTAAGAGCTGGAGATATGAGAATAAAAGAAAACAAAATAAAACTCTGCTCTCATCACATTTCTGTTGTATTTCTGTTGTACTGGGTCAAGACGAGCAATGAACATGATGAATAAGTAAGCTGCACACTATATTAGAGAATAAGTGCTACAGAATAAAACAAAGCTAAAAAGGAATAGGAAGTGCCGGAAGTTGAACAGTGGCTGTTAAAAGAGCAAGATCAAGGAAGATCTGCTTGAGTGGGCATACTGGTGTCTGAGAACCAGAGAGAGCTGCTTGATGGCCCTGGGAACATGGGGAAGCCCACATGGCCAGTGCCAGGAGCTGCGGACAAGGATACAAGTGGAAATAGGGTAAATTAGTAAGCAGAGCATCACACGGAAAGCCTTGGGGCCTATCACCTACGACCAGTGGGCCATTGTGAGGATTCAGGTGTTGGTTCTGCCTGAAATGGGATGGTGCAATACATTGAGACTTTAATGTCCCCCCAAAGCCTATGTATTAACAGCTTGGTTCCCAGGTTGGCACCATTGGAAGGTGGTTAGAGCCTCTATCAGATGCAGCCTGATGGGAGGTCTTTAGGTCATTGGAGGCATCCCCCACAGTAAGTAATGGAATGCTAGTCTTTGCTCTTTTTCCTCACTTTTGCTTCCTCAGATTGAGGTGGATAGTTTTGCTCCACTATGCCATCCCACCATGATATGCCACCTCACTGCAGACCCAAAGCAACAGGGCCAGCCAATTGTGGACTGGAACCTCCAGAACTAAAATAAACCTTTCCTCCCTATTAGTTGTCTGCTATTTTTTATAGTAACAGAAAGCTAACCAATGATCACTTTGGGGCTTTGACTAGAGAGTGATATTATCTTGCAAATTATCAAAATCACTGTATCTTACCTGTTGAGAACAGACTTCTGGAAATAGGACAATTTGTCAGTGAACTGTTGCTATAATCCACTCGAGAGATGGTGGTGACTTGGGCCATGTGGTGGCAGAGGATTGGCTGTGATACCTGAGAGAAAGTTAAGTGTCAAAGATGACCTCAAGGACTTTGGCCTGAGAAATTGGAAGGAGACAGTAGCTATTAACTGTGAAGGGAAGGCTGAGGGTAGAGAGGCTGGGGATGACAGGTTTCATTTTACACATGTTGGCTTTAAGATTCCTTATTACTGGGAATCCAAATTGAGTTATCAAATAGTCAGCAAAGCTCTGTAGCTCTGTCCCATCCCTGAGTTGGAGGTGTACATTTGAGAATTAGCATACAGGTAGAACCGGAAGCCATGGAGCTGAGTGAGATCACATAAGGATTGGAAAAGATTGAGAATATTGACAAGATCAGATATTGACAGCGATACAGAAAACACATATTTTATGCTCCCCATCTAAATAAGGATAACCCTTTCAGAAAGCAATTAGCAACAACCATCCAAATTCAAACATGTATGGCTTTCATCCAGCAATTCCATTTCTGAGTTCATTTTAAGACAGGGACCAAACAGGTGAACAAAAATAAGTATGTTTATGTCATTAGTTATTACAGTGAAAAGCTAGAAACAACCTAAATGTCCAATAAAAAGGAGTTCATTGATGTCACACATAAATAATTAATGTTAGGTGGTCACTCAAACTTTCAGTATAAAAATTTGTATTTGCATGTGCTGTAGTTTCTGTACTTTATAAATACTTTAGCAAATCTAATGTGATATACATTACACAGCTGTGATTCTTTTTCTTTACATTGGGCGACACTGTAGGAGGCAACAATTGTTCTAATCAGGAATTCACACCTAGGGTGGTCGACCAATATTTTATCAAGGAAGCCACACTCTAGAGGGCATTACTAAAAGCCCTTCTGTAATCCACATTGCTAATCAACAAGAAAGGTTTTGCTAATTAGAGTACTGAATTTCAGAAATGGGTTTTCATAGGGGAAACTAATGGGGTGTTAATGAGCATAATGGATATTAGAAGCAGGCAATCACAGGTGAAATTTGTGGAATTCGAAATTTGTGAATCTGTTAAAATGTTTTGGAGACACTTGTCTTGCATGGTCATGGGAAGAAATTATTTACAGAGACCTGAGGCCTGTACATTTGAGGATGTTCCTTGAATCTTGATCCCTTGCGGTTCTATATCTAACCACCAGTTTAAATGCTTCCCACTGTCTAGTGCCCTCTATAAAGGTACAGGAGGTTGAAGGATTTGCCTCAAGTGAACATTCCATTGTTAAGGTTGGAGTGCTTAAATCCGTTACAGGACTTCAAGGAATGTAGAGAACAAGTTAAATATGTTATTTTTCTGGTTATTGATTATTGAATGCGAATGTAGTAGAATTAGTTCTGAGATTCATTTTTCTAATGACCTGGAATCAGAATTTTTGAGGAGTAGCTCACACTCACCCCTCTCGCTTTTCACATGATTACATTTTTTAACCCAGAAGAACCTTATGGATGTGTGAGTGTGCTGGTTAACCCAACTGTCAGTTTGACTGGACTAAGAGACTTCTGGATAGGTCACTGGATTGTGAAGACACTAACCTCATCCATGGGTGAACCTACTGATGAGTTCATAGCTGAATGGTCTATTGGGATGTAGGATTGGTGAAAGGAAGTGGGTCATGGTGGGGTGTGACCTTGAGGACTGTATCTGGCCCCTGGCCCCTTCCTCTTGGGCTTTTCCCAACCCACTGTGCTTTCCTGGCCACCAAGGGATGAGCAGCTTTCCTTCCACCATGATGTCTCTGTCTTAAAGCCAGCAAACATGGACTGAACTCTGAAACTGTGAACTAAAATAAATCTCTACTCCCTTACATTGTGAGTGTTGGGTGTTTTGTCCCAGCAATAAAAACATTGACCAACACAGCAAGACTCAGGCAAACAACTGCCAGGAGACATAGAAATGAGACAAAGTGAGACAAAGCATCTATATACTGGGGGTCAGGGATCCTTGGGGTAGGAAAAGAAAGGGCTGATACTTGAGTTGGATTGTTACAGTGAAGGTGGAATTTAAACCTAAAAGTTGTCTTTTAAAAGTTGAAGTAAAATCAGAAAATGAACAAAAAATAGAATTTGTAGAATTCTACAACATGGGTAATGTTGGGTGATGTTGGGTGAGAAAATATCCAGGGGATTATGCATTAACCAACCAAGAATTAAAATTTCACTCCTATTCCTGCCTCCAGTACACCATAGGATTTGAAACCTAAATTACCTAGAAAATTGCTTCTGCTGGTTTTTTTCACTGTTGCATGATCAGTCATCCTATTCTAAGTGACCAAATAGATTTGGATATCCACAAACCTTGAAATATCTATCCTATCAAATTTCCCCTCTTTCCAAAGTCAGTCAGCACACTATTGAATTCCCCATTTTTTTAATAGTAAGACATTATTTTGAATTTTTCAAATTACTAACATTTTATCTCAGTTCTCAAATCTTCCTTTCCCCTTCTTGCCCCCTTCTCTGAATGAGGTAGCTCTTCCTTTACTTCCTTCTCTATTGCTCTCTCCTCCCTTCCTCCATTTCTTTCTTCTTGTTCTATTCTCTATCAACCCTAGATGCTTAAAGAAAATAACAGTAAGAAATGGACTGTTAAAGAGACTGGTGTCCCAAGATATCTGCGTGGAGTGATTAGCACATCCCAACACAATGTAAAGGGCAAGTTTATAAAGCCACACTCACGCACTTGCCTTCAGTTAAGACTGAAAAGAAGCAATAATCAAGCCACATTTTCCCAAAGCTTTTTCCTTGGCTTTCAATAAGCAGCACAGAAACAGAATGAGGAGGGAAGACTGAAACACAAAACCCAAGAAAGCAACCCTTACAGAATCTGGACGAGAATGTCACAAACACCAGTTCCTTTTCGAAAACACTATTCAATTTTAAACCCCCCGATCCTTCTCTGGATGAACGTACACTGCCACATAGATTATTCCCTTTTGAAAATATCCACTGCCTTACAAAGCAGCAAGGAAAGGAAAATTGCTGGTGGGGGGTGGGCCATAAGACGCGAGATGCCTGACCCTTTTAACTGCTCTAAGCGGCTGCCTAGTTCCTTTCCTGTTTCTTTCTTCCCCTCCTGCTGCTATTACTGTTGTTTCTGCTTTGCAAGGACATGTCATTTTACTTACCACTCTCTCCCCCTTCTTAATTGGCCTGCAGTAAAAATACAAATTGCACCACTGTACTTTATTATTAGCCATTTGATGGGCCAAAAAATGCCTCATAAGTACTGTCTAGAGGGTATTAATCAGGCCTGCTGACTCTCCTAAGCACCCACTTTTATATCCTGACTCCTAGATGAGGCCAGTGGGTGATAATCACAGCCCCCTCCCCTGGGAACTGTTAGCTGGTGCTGCCTCTCCATTAACAAAGGCACAACCAAAAGGTGTGGTGTCCGACCTACATGAGCCGAGCACACAGCTCAAACCTTTCCTCTGCCCATTAGCTTTAATGCCTGTTGTATTTCATGGACATGAAAAGTCTGTCTCATTTTTCCCCCTCTCTCTAGGTACCGGAGCATGGAGTGAATGTCTGAATCTTTAAACAGCAGCTAAGCTCCATAATCTTCTTTAAAGTCTCATGGCTTGGCAAGGACAGCTTCCTTTCTTGGAAGCAAACTCTGGGAAAATTGTGGTCCCAGAGAGGATGATGCAAGAGTGAGGTTCCAGGCAGATAAGCCTTAGGGAGACAGCAACACGGGGTATCACTGGCGCTGCTAGTCCTGCACTCACATAGCATGCTATGTTTCAGTAGGGGATTCGTATTGAAAATGGGGATAAAACAGATTTGTGGTGAGATTTCACTTTCACAAAGCTCTACTCTTTGTAGAAAACTCATTACTACCTTTCTAGTATCAGATATCTTGGAATTCACATAATTGGTATCTGCTCTGAACATCAAAATGGAGTAAAAACGTAAAATGTTTTCAACATAATAAAAATAACAAGTTGGAAGAAGAAATAAGCTGAAAAAGCCATACTTTCTGCCTTAACTTATTCATTCAGTAACTTATAAACAGTGCCCCAAAACTACCTCACTTATTACTGAGCATATTGGTATATGCCCAAAACTCAGTGTGGAATAGGATGGGACTTCCACTTTGTACATATTTTAACTAATTAATGCATCATTTGTTGGTTTGTCCAAGGTTCTGTGTTCTCTGACATGTGCCCCTCCACCAGATTTCTATTTTCTAAGTATTCATGACTTTCAGGGTTTTGTGACCATAACCACTTTTAGGAGGCCATTTCAACTTCAAAGGGAGATTGCAACTGTGATGCATTCAATGCAGTAGCTATCAGGTTAGTGATATTCCCCACATGGTCCTTGCTTTCTGATGTCACTGTGGCTTCCACTTCCCCCTCACAAGCACACACATCCCTTGTCAGGGTCTCTCCTGGTCCTGCACTCAAGGCTCTTCCTGATCAGTCAGGGTGTGGAAGCACACTGGAGATTTCAGGCCCCGTTCCTTTCAGAAAGGAACCTTCTCTCATCAATGATCCCAAAGGTCAGAGATCTTGGAACAGAACTCTTAGAAACACCAACCTTTAAACTCACAAAGAGATTAAAAAGGAGAGGAGAAGAAGAATAAAAGCAAAAATAATTTTAAAACACCCTGGTGATGAAGAAAATGTCAGCTCTTGTTCTGGTCTCCCTGGGTTTCAACCCCAGCATTGAGAAAAAGAAAACAAGAAAAGAAAAAAGAAACGAGGAAGATGACATCACAGAAGGCAAAGAAAAAAAGAGTTAAGGAGGACACGTGTCTATGCAGAAGAGTAGGAGAAAAATAAGGTGCAGACTTCAACCAAAACCAAGAGAGACCCCATAGAAAAACAGAAGCAATGATCATGGCTGTGTACTAAAGAGTTTGGCTAATAAACTACTTGTAGCCAGACACGATGACTGTTATTTCCCTTATCGCTATCCCAACATCTCTCAACATGCTAGATGGATCAGTGGTCACCAACATTTTTGGCACCAGGGACCAGTTTCATGGAAGACAATTTTTCCACAGACATAGGGAAAGGTTTTGGGGGAAATCAAAGGATCACGCAACCTAGATCTCTCGCATGTGCAGTTCACTGTCAGAATCATGCTGAGAATCCAGTGCTACAGGTGATGATGCAAGCAGTGGGGAGTGGCTGTAAATACAGAGGAAGTTTCACAGGCTCGTTCACCTGCTGGTGTGTGACCCAGTCCCCAACAGGCCACAGACTGGTACCAGTCCAGAGCCCAGGAGTTGGGGACCCCTGAAATGGATGGGTAGATGGGGAGATAGACAACTAGACAGAATCAATGATAAGCATTAAATAGCTTCCAAGTTTGCTTTTATGTATTTTTCCACCTGAGACAGCATTTTAAAAATGACACACACGGTGAAGGTAAATCATGACATCAGTGACATTTGTTCAGGACTCAGTGTGGACCACAGAGACAGTGAGTGGACAGCAAGTTAAGGGAATAAGATTTGAGCTCTGACTTTGCAATGACCCTGCAGTAACCCATCACCTCTTTAAGCCTCAGTCTCTACCACAGTAAAACTCGGGGGTGGATTTGTGATTTGTCTAAAATGTTGTGCAAACCATTTTTATTGTCCTTCTACATTTAAGCCTTATCTTTGACCATGCAGGCAAAAATGTGTCCTTAAATAACAGGTCCCTCTGACCCCTTCTTCTGTGCTCTGGCTGCACTGAGTCCTCACACATGAGCCTGTCCTTCTAGAAATGCCCATTGGCCCCAAACTATCATTCCTGCCCTGCAGCTGGTCCGGATGGGGTGTTATCAGGGAAGAAAAGGGTTATTTGATTGACTTGATTGACTATTTTCACCCAGCACTGTGGGTTTGTGTGACGTTTGCCTTCTAGTCACCCTTGGGGATGTACTCTTAGCTCCCACTCTTACCTGTAGGGACCACATCAGCTGAGCTCCTGTACTCCCTGGGCAGTGGAGAGACCTAGCAGGAAATCAGAGATGGAAGAAAGGAGTATAAAGTTAGGGCGTGATGTCCATAGCTGTTGCCCTGGGAGCTTTCCTGGAGATGACCAATACCTTAATTGGAGGTCACCATTGGTCTCTTCTGGGGCGTGGTACTCTACAAAACTCTTCCTTCTTACAGCCTTGGTAACCAGTTCTATAACCTCTCTTCCTCAACATCCTGCCAGCCCAGGGATAGTAAGAGCTCAGTTGTTGCAGCTCCAGCTTCCTGAACAATTGTTCCTGGTTTCTATACATTCACTCTTCCATAAATAAACCTCCTGAGATTGTCCTTGAATTATCCCGGTTGAGGTGTTCTATTTGTTTCCTATTAAGACCTCAATAAGTATACAGAAGGATCACCAAATTTTTTGGAAGGAAGAAGTGAAAATAGTTGTTTATGAAAATTAACTTCTAGTTGGTAACATGAGGCCTACAATGTGTTTTGTTTTGTTTTGTTTTGTTTTGTTTAAAGCAGTGGTTTTTTTCTTGGTTCTCTAGCCTGTTCATAGATCAACCCAGTGCCCTTCATTTTCCTACAGCTTCTGAAAGACTGTGATCCTTAATCTATACCAATCCAAACCTTGGTCAGAATTTATTTACTAGGATTAAGTACCCATCTAAGGTTAAGCATGAATTGAGGACTAACTTACCAAACTAATGTAAATCCCCACCAAAATCCATGACGTGGAAGAACAATATGTACTGTTTTTTCCATCTGCTTTGAATTATCATTTAAACAAATCTCAAAGGATAGACCCTCCTATAGACCGCTCATGAGACATTTCTCTTATAATGTAAGTACCCCCAGAGTATTCAGCATCAGACTCCATGACCTGACTTCTTTGAATGTCCAAACCAGGAATGGCTGGACTAAGCCAGGAAAGGATGTCCAAACCAGTTAGATTTAGACACCCTCATACAGTACATTCTAACGCCAGTTGAAGTGGCTTTCGAGGAAGTTACACCATCTACTTGACATGTCTTTTTATATTGTGTGTTACAGGGGTTTTTTTTTTTTTCTTGACCTGATTTTGTAATCACTTTGCTTAGCAAGCACCATATTTGGAAGTCTGGGGGTTTCTATTCCACAGCAGCTCCCGAAAATAGAGACGTTCTTCTTACTCAGATACAGCAAATGTCTAATTCCTACCTCTAAATAGTCTAGGTTAATTGCCTCATTTAATATCCTACAGCAGCAAATTCTACAGCCTAATTTGATGTCACACTAGAAAAAAAAAATCTCTTTGTGTGAAATTGGGCCTCTAAGTTAGACTAGAGGGGAAAGGAGGTAGGTGTTAGCATTTACCTTGTTCCCAGAAAAATGTCATCATGGATAACAGACTCTGGAGGAAAAGCAAGCGTGTCTCACTCCCCTCTTTATGAGGCCAATCCAACAAGTATGTATCATCGAGCAAAAGCTGGCTCCGTGAAGCACAGTCAGAGAAGCTTGTATCTCTGTGTATAAATCACGTCTCTTTCCTGCGACAAGTCATGTCCAGACAAAGCTTATTACAAATTCAGTTTGAAATCTCAAGAAGAAATAGAAAAAAAAATAACAACAGCTTTATGGAGCTGTACTCAGGAAATGACTTGAACTCATCCCAATTTTAAAGTTCCATTCTATACAGCAAGCAGCTAAAAACCCCATTTTCTGGGGGAACTGCCCTTACAGGGAAGGTGTGGCAAAGCCATCTGCTGCTTTATAGTGCTGGTTTTCGGCCTTGTTTTTCTGGTCCAGCTATGAAATTGCACTAATCACAGAAACAGATTGTTTGGCCAGGAAGTAGTGTATGCCAGATACAAGTGAATTTAAGCCCACATGTATTGAAGCCGCAAGCTTAGTTTGCAATTTATGTGCAAGTGGTTTTGTATTTATTGATTTGGACCAAGTACAGGTCCTATAGGGGAAATATGACAGATTTCATCTGTCTGACAGCCAAGTCTAATTGTATTTTCAGTCTGAAATGACCAAAGACAAAAGTGCACATGTTGAGGGTCTTCGCTCCGGTGCCATATGGAGTATTAGACACAGAACTGTGGTCACTCTAAGTGTTCGTTTTTATAACTAGACGCACACAGCATCCTGAGCAGCTGAAGCAAGAGGGGTGAGTTTTTAATGTAAATCTGAATTAACAGACCATCTGATTCTGCCTGAATGTGGGTGGGCCATTTTAAAGCGTGCCTTTTATAGACGTGATTGGGGGAATTTAAAAGATGTGACACCTATTATTGATTCATCTGGACCATAAAACTTCCAAGCCAAAAGTCAAATACTTCCCACTATGGCTGTCACTAAAATTACATCCAATACTTCTGGGAAGGCCTACCATCTTAAAAACCAAAAAGCATCTTCTATAACCTTCTTCTCTGGTTGTGAAGACTAATTGTGCCTGTGAGAATAGTGATCTATGGTTTCTCTGCGCATTTCTCTGTCTCTGTCTGTATCTCTGTATCACACACACACACACACACACACACACTTCATTGAAAGTCATTGTATAGCTAGAAACAGTCAACACGTCTCGAAAGAATATCACCTAACACCCAGTGGTCCAGAGGCTGTGATCTAACAAAGGGTCATGCAAGACTCTGAACTCTGATTGGTCAATCTTTGCCGATGCTTTACAGCACTGCGAAGCCCTTCTCCTTCCTGGTTCGGGTGATTTCTCCTGTGTACCCTTCCTCTTTGCTTTGCTTCCAAGAGCAGCTGCCCTTTCCCTTACTGCACACATTATGTAAAGGCCATCTGCTGGCTGATTGAGTTGGACACGTTACTTAACAGCCCCAACTTAGTGTTTCTTCTCTTTTTTAAATGGTACTAATGCCATCACAACAAAGAGACAATATGGAAGGCTATTATAAGGACTGAAATCATTAACATGCAATGAGAAATAAAATGTACCCTCATGCCCAGGCAGAGTAGGTGCTCAGTGAATGACAGCATACCTCCCCTCTCCCCTGCTATCTTTAGACTCTCTCGGAGAAGTCTTTTATGTTCATTCCTTCGGCTCCTGCTTGAGCTTCATCTTCCAGAGCCACATCTGCAACATCAGCTCCTCATCTATTATTCATCCTATTAACTCAAGTATTATCTGTCAATCTATTACCATCCCAGTTTTGCCAAATCCCAGGACTTCCCTCTTCTATCAATGCCCCAAGGTGAACATAACTTAGATCATCATTAATTTCATCCCCACCTGACCATGCTGTTGGAAGTTCTGCAGGCTTAACCCACTCTAGCTCCCCTTTCCGGCCTCCTGCCCCATTAGATCACTGTCCTCTTGCTCTTTCTATATCGATTCCTTCAGATCACTGAACTGTTTCCTTCCACCTCAAGCCAGTCAGTCACCTGAGAGCCTCCTGTGTCTCAC
>RJWT010023464.1:0-16810 GCA_004365215.1 Cuniculus paca | reverse complement strand
AAGTCATTTTACCTCTCTGAGTCTTTGCTCTTTATCTGTTCAGTAGAGATAATAATTTTAACCTTATGGGGTGTCGTGAGGACCAGTGAGATGTAGGCTCGAAGCTCCACCACAATGCTGCCGGTGAGCCCTTGGTCAGAGCTGCGTTCGCTTTCTTCCCTCCCCATTGAGTCTACTGACTATTATAGAAAAGGTCATTTTAGAAAGTGGAAAGATCTTTCTTCCATTTGTTTGGGAGCATCGAATTGCCTTGGCTTTTAAGAGTCTGAATTGTTTATTTTGTATGAGTTTTAAAAATAGCTTAGTTAGCCATGCAAGAAACACAATGACAAAAGGGTAATCTAGACTCTACCATGGATGTAGTGAAAGAAAAGAATGGAATGAAAACAACAAGAGAAAGATACACGGCACATGCTGTATACATTATTCATAAACAGGAACATTTCTCTACATGCACTCCGTGTACCTCATTACTGTATAAACTGTATATTCTTCTCAAATATGGGGCAGTTTAAGTGAATAATGTGATCTATTTAGCCTGCCATGTTTTACTTTTCTTTCTTTCTTTCTTTCTTTCTTTCTTTCTTTCTTTCTTTCTTTCTTTCTTTCTTTCTTTCTTTCACAGTGAAATGAATAGCCAGAAACAATGACCTGCTTATTCTACAAGGAAGAATAGGAAAGCAAAGTGTGTGTTTGCATGTTTGTGTGTGTATATGTGTAAATTCTACCATGACTTAAGAGTTAGGGAGATTTTAACCAATTCGACCGCAGATTTATTTTTAAAGCCTCTTAGTGATGTTTAGGAAACAAAGCCTGATGCTAAGAACGGCGAATGGCAAAAGCACTGCCAACCTATCTGTCCAGGAGCGGCCCTGCGGCCCTGCTCTCCGCTCGCTTCAGTCTCATTACCTCTGGGGAATGTGCTGTTCCTTGGAACGAATCAGCCCTGAACAAAATAAGAGAGGTTGAAAAGTTTAGGACGTGGAAAATATGTGGAATTTGCTCTTGAATAATGATTTGTATTTTTCTTTTGCAATAAATATGACCAATGACCCAGATAGGAGCATGGCAATTACTAAATGAATCAAGCTTCAGAAACGTAAAAACACTTCATGATAATAACGAGAGCAATAGTAGTAGGAAGCCGAGTTAAGTAAACAAGTACAATGCTTCATGTATCTGTAGATGTGCATTTACAAATTCCAAAGCTATGACTGTGGAAGGGATTACAAGTCTAATGATACCAGTGTTCTCGGTTTCTATGTTCATTGAATTAGTTCCTCTGAATTTGGAAGTGACAGTGTTCCATGGTGACTTTCTGCCCCCATCGTTAGCTGAGATCCCCAGTGTAGATGCCCAATGGCTCTGGCAATCATTTACCTTTATACAAGGAGCTTTTCTCCTGACATTCTCATGTGTTTCAAAGCAAATAATTCCCAAATCTGTTATAGCCCATATAAAAATATCTTCTATTTGTTCAGTTATATATTTAAAATCTGTACTCTGAAGTTTTCCTTGACTAGCGAGCATTCTCCTAATTTGTGAAGTGGGATATGTTCTCCAAGTTTATAGAAGAGGAAAAGAAATGGTCTTTAACAGGGATAGGGTGGGGAAGAGGCGAGTCTGTGTATATGATGGCCAGTAGACAGCTGTATTTCACCAAGTTAACAATGCTAACTTCTTTACCTATCAGAAGAATTGGTAGCTTTACCCTGAGGTAGGTGACCTTGGGGAAGTTGGAGCCTTTCTTTCTTATAAAGAAAGGGGCTGGATCAAATACTATCAAATACTATCAGCCTTAAGGCACTGTGAGAGAAGAAAAAAAGTTTTCAAGATCAAGAAAATGTTTTAGAAAGCAGAAAGCTATTCAGTTGTCAAAAACAACAAAACCTCCCAAACAAAATACTCCAGCTTCAGCAGGTTTACTAACTCTCTGGTCTACGTGTAAATTGTAGGAGGTAGGGCATTAACGAGCAATCTGAAGGTGATATCTATGGTTATCCCTTCTCTCTATACCAATATTAACCATGCTGAGAAACTTGCTAGAAATGCAGCTTCAGGGGTCACAACTCTAGAGGTTCTAGTTTAGTAGGTTGAGGGGGGAATCCACGAACCTGAATTTTAAAGATATCACAGGAGATTCTGGTGAAGGTATGATGCATCATTAGTTGTTAGAATTTACAAGTATCTCAAGGGCAAGGGGAAATTGTTTGGGGTTATCAGGGGCTAGCCAGTCTCTATGGAGGAAAAAGAATCTTTTAATAGCCTGTTTCTGCTTAGGGTGGCTCGAGGACTGACGCTGCAGGTGAGAAATCTGTAACATTCCTCATGTGGGTTGAGGTTGAATCACTACCAAATGTTCAGTTTGGGCTAAAACTAAAAAAAACAAAAACAAAACTTGTTAAAAAATACTATTTGATAGGAAAACAGCTTTAGTTTTCATCCAATAAGTAGAAAGCAAAGGAATTAACTGGAAGAGGATGAAGATGAGAACAAGTTATTATTAAATACCAAAAATGTGCCAGGTACTTATATAATATGTTACCCCCATAATCCTCACTACAATCTGTAAGCAGGAATTAGTCTTATTTTGGAAATAAAAAGCCTGAGACTGATGAACCCAGTAAGTTTTAACTTGACCACACATTAAAATCGATGGGGGTATGAGGACTTAGAAAAATTACCTATTTTATTCCTGGCCCACGCCTCCAGAGAATGCAGTATTGTTGGCTGGGCATTGACTTCTTTAAATGTACTCTGGAAATGCTACTGTGCATGGAGAAAATTGAGTACAACTGATATTGACCAGAGTTCATAGGATTAAAACCATTCTCAAATCACAGTGCAACTCCTATGACTCACATTATATTGTCTTGGATTTACTCTGGGGAAAACTCATGGTCCACCCGAAATTCTGAAACAGCATTGTGTTGGAAGACCTGATTTTGTCAAAAATACATTTTCATCCTAGAAACAAAATCCTGGAGGGAAATTTTCCAAAATAGAACTTTTACATTATTTTGTTGTTCTGATCATCTGAGAAGTTTGACCAGAGAAATCAATATTATCATTATGACTAATCTTATAATGAGGAAACTAAAGTCTTGGAATTTTGTAGTTTTGTCATACTGTCAGTGACAAAACTTAAAATTAAACTCAGAACAGTAATTTTTGCAGTATTGAAACTCTGGAACATACCATTCTTTTTATCTTAGAAGTTTTCTCAGTTGATCTTCAATGTCCCAAGTGACTACACTTTTACTCTTTTAGGTGGTAAAGAATTCTCTGTCTTCAAAAACCTTCTGAAAAAGATGAAATTTTCAGTATGTTAATCGAGCCTCTTGCAAGATCATTTAACATCCTGAAAGTTTAAGCTTTCAAGACTATAAACAGAAGCAACAGCATCAAATATTATTTATTTATTTATTTATTTAATTTGTGGTGCTGGAGATTGACCCAGGGCCTTGTGCATGCTAGACAAGTGCTCTACCACTGAGCCACATCCCCAGACCTAAACATTTTCAAAGATATCTTGGCTATAAGTACATTTTACATACTTTTGAAAAAAAAATTCTAGTTTACAAAAAATTCTTTTGCCCTTTATCGACAAAACACATGAAAATGTTAATATCTTACTCTTAATATTAAAATAGGTAATTAACATACAAGTTTCTCAGTTTATTGTAAAATTAAGAATAGGTAAGAGCAAAACCAGCTGTCATTCATATAGGATTACCCTCTCTTTCTTGGTAAATTTCTAGTTCTTTTATTGCCTTTAATGCTAACATAATTGCATCAACTTAAAAATTAAGTGGAGTTTTCAGGTAGAAGATAGGTAAGATAAGGGCTTTTCAATTAAGTGCAACAGTGGAGTCAAAGAATGAAACTTGTAAAGTGTGACTGGGAGATCATGTGCGTGTAGGTGAGATACTGGCATTGAAGCTAGAAAGGTCAGCAGGGGGGTCATGAGTGGTCTTGTACAGTAAAAAAATTACTTTCTCCTAGATTCGCAATGTCCCACACCATGGCCACTAACAGCAAAATGGCTAGTGAGCACTGGAAATGTGGTTAGTCAAAATTAAAATGTACTTAAAGGGTAAAGTACAGGTCAATTTCCAAAGACTAGAAAAGGTAAAATATCTAATAAGTAGCTTTCATATTGATTGTATGTTAAAAATAATATTTTGGATCTATTGGAGTAAATAAAGTCAATAAACATAATTTCACCTGTTTCTTTAACTTATTAGCATTACTATTTTTTGATGTTGGGCCTAGTATATGCTGAGAAAGTGCTCTATCACTCCCCACATCCCAGCCCTAGTATTTCCTTTAATGTAGTTACTTGTAGACTTACATTTGCACACATGTGACTTACATTTTATTTATATTGGTCCTGGCTGCTCTAGATCATATATAAGCAGACTGCTATCTACAGGCCAGTGCTTTGGCTCTCAAGTAAAGCAAAATCAAAACAAAATAAAACACAAACCAACCAAGCAACCAAACAACCAAAATCCCTGCTAGCCTCTGCTCTAGATTCTGACTACTCTATTTTCCACGGGTCAGCAGCATCGGCATCAAGGAAAAACTTGTTAGAAATGCAGAAATTCACATTTACACCTAGACCGACTGAATTAGGATCTGCACTTCAACAGGATCCTAGGTGATTCCCACATGTTGAAATGAAGAGGCACCAGTCCAAAGATAACTATCATCAAAGGATAGGATAAGACTCTGTCACATTACTAAGTATTTTGTAACATTTTAAGTAAGAGGGTGGGAAAATGTTCGATTTTAAAGATATTATTCTGGAAAAATCATCCCCTGAATTGACATTATGTCTGAGATGAATTGAACTCTGTTAAAGAGATCAAGGCAAGTGTTTTGATTTGGTTCAATGATTTTCAAACTTTTTTTTTTTTGCTATGAAACAAGAAAGATACATTTTTAAAAAAATATTCAGCACACATATAGATACATTTAATTGAAGTGAATGTTTCACAGAATAATGTTCTTGTTTACTAGAAACATGCTGCCCTATTCTATTCTATCCTATACTATCCTACCGTCCCATCCCATCCCATTAAATTCAGTGATATTTCTAAATATGATGAGCATCTGGTACTGACCTAACTACCAGCAATCATAAAATTTGGTAAGGTATGGGAGGCAATTGTTTTGGGACAGGTAGATCTTAGAGAAGGAAGCTTATAAGATGCATCCTACAATTACCCAACATTGTGCTTAAGAATAATTTCCTTACTGTGGTACAGAGAACTGTAATCTGAGCTGAGCTGAGCATGGTAATTTTGGTGACCTGAGACCATGGAGATCTGAGTTTGGGATAGTTGAAATGGCTGGAATCTGTAAGCGGGGCATAGAGAGCTTTCCAACAAGAAGGTCCAGGGGTCTGTGTTGGAGTCACTTATGTGTTTATGGCTGAGGACTGCGATATTCATGTGTAGGGTGAAACCACTTGAAACTTAGAGAATAAGTGCTGTAAGACTGGGAACAGAATAGACGAAGAATAAGCATCCTTGGAAAAGGGCATGTAAAACAATATGGAGGTGTCAGCCTTGCCAGAGAGGAAACATCACAATTTCCATACCCTGGGCAAACAGAAAAAACATGTGAGTATGTCTAACGCTAGAATTGATGTAACAAAGCCGAAAACCAAACACCTAAAGTCTTTGGCAGAGACAAAGATTGTAGGACACTGGTCTAGATGGTCTTGAGCACAAATTGCATTTTTCTCCCATCCCATCAACTTAACAAGCTCAACCTTGACAGAAGATTATGGACAGAAACAATTAAATCAGTTATCATATCTGAGGTTGAAAGAGAATGTCAAAGTGCATATTCTGTAACTATGAAGCCATAGGATAACCACAGTAACATGAAGTGGTAGTGAGACATAATTATATTATATTATTTTAGGTGATGCCCAAATCACCTATCCACTTATTCCTTTTATTCATTAAATAATTTCTGAAGGGGTTACGGTATCTGATATTGAGCTGGCACTAAGAATACAAAGATAGGAAAGCTGATTCCAGTTCTCATGATTCATGAAACAGCAAATGTTTATTCTAGGAAAACATTCCAGTTGATAAGTACCTTGGTACTTTGTAATTTCCTTTTATCTTTAAAGAATATTTTCAGAGTCATATTCTTTTCTTGGAGTTATAAATGTAGCTTTCTTTCCTACTACTAAAATCTATTGATTTATTATTTGGGTAATATCCTAAGATAATTATTCAAGTGTTCCTAAAATATTCTTGTTATCAGAATGGAGAACACAGAAGTAGATCCATACATCTGCAATCAATTAATTTTCAGCAAAAAATGCCAAGAACACACAATGGGGAAAAGACAGTCTCTACAATAGGCATTACTAGAAAACTAGTTATCTCCATGAGATGAATGAAGTAGACCCTTATCCTTCACCATCCACAAAAATCAATTCAAAACAGGTGAAAATCTTAAATGTAAGACCTGATACTGTATGACTACCAGAAAGGAACAGAAAATACTCTAAAACAGTGCTATGGACAAGGATATTTTTTGAATAAGACTCCAAAAACACAGACAAACAAACAAACAAACAAACAAACAAACAAAACAAATGGAATGACATCAAATAAAATACTTCTTCACAGAAAAGGAAACAATCAACATAGTGAAAAGACAGTCTATAAAATGAGAAAAATATTTACAAGCTACTCATCTTACAAGGGGTTAATATCCAAAGCCAACGCAATAGAAAAAAAATCCAAATAATCTGATTTTTAAAATGCACAAAAAGACCTAAATAGACATTGCTCAAAACAAAATATCTTTGTTGCTTATCTCTGCATTATTATATATTCATTCACTTTTGAGGTTTAACTGCAATATAACTCTCACATTTTATTGGAACACAGCTAAGATAGTTTGCATTGTTGTTTCTTGGTGCTTGAGATTTTTGATTAATATTTTTTGTGGTGTTTCATATAAGGTGGATTCATTCTCTGTTCCATATGAGAAAAATAATTGCCTTGAATTCAAAAGTAACTCAGAATATGTCAGTCTCATTAATGTGTAGCTGGGGTCACATACACTTGCTGATTCCGTGGTTAGAAAGCCTATGTTTATTATTATTAGTTATTAAAGCTCTGCTGTATACAAAGTATAGTGGGAATTGTAGTCTATGTAAAAATAATAGACACAGGTTCTGCTGTCTCTGATCTCTCAGGGATCTCTCACAGGGTGCGTGCAGAACGTATTATTTAAGCTGGAAGAAGCCTTGGGAAACATTATCAATAGCATTCTTTTTTATTCATTTTATACTTCTTAGATAGACTCACTTTAATCTTACAATCATGTATCTTACTGTGCAAAAACCAATACGCCATCTTCTCTAAGGAAACAGTGTAAAACTAAAAAAGAGTGTGATCTGTTGAAAAATAATTTCAAGGATCTCTCCTGTGGCGCCTTTGAGTTCTTCCAAATTCTAATTTTTTTTCCACCATGGTTTTAATTTTGGTTGAAGAGAAAACTTAAAATACAATGCTAAGAAAAAAGTATCTTTACTATTATTTAAAAATTTAGTGTGGTTGGTTTCTGCCTATTTCTTTTTGTTTCCACATGCAGTGGGACTGCTTGCCACAAATTTTCATATCCATGGAGATGGCATGACGTCGTCAGGTATTACAGCTTTGGTGCTAAGCACTCAACAGGAATATAAATTGCCTAGATGTTGAATCTCAATCAATTTTGCAGCTTTCATACTTATGAAAAGGCTGTGAATTTGTAGCATCTAAGAGAGAAGATGATTTTACTTTGTTGAAATAATTCAAACATCTGCTCCTTACTTTGAATAGATTCTGATTTATGTGCCTGTACAAACTTGATATCTATAAAACCGACTGGCAATGCCGTATTTTGAAATTCTATTCTTTCTTTGCTTTAGGGAGCTCCAGAACCTAGGAAATGACTAATAATATTGCCTGAGATAGATTTTCTCAATTCTTTCATCATCAATTTTTGTTTGTGACTGCATGGTAACAACCATAAAAATAGAGACTAAGTGCCCATTGTTGGGAGCTATCCTATTTTTTTGTGTTACAGCAGCAAGATGTAGCCGTGTGTCATAATGTAAAGAAAGCCTGTACCCTCTGTGAGCATCACGGTGATTCAGCAATTTGGCCTTATGCAATAGGAGCAAAAAGAATAAAAGTGGAGTATTCAGATTCAGACTTAGGGTGCTGCGGGTGGGGGATCTCCCTACCCAAGCAAATTAAAACTTTAAGCTCATTAGCGCACCTTTAGAAAGAGCTGTAGGACATTTGAACGCTGTGTTTTGGCTTGATCAGTACTGTTTTGTGTTTACAGGAGTAAATCTTAAAGGAGAAATCCGTTGCTCTTTCGTCTGTCCCGATCCCCTCCTATCGCCTCTCCTGTAGGAACAACGTGCCACGTATGTTTCCCCATGCTGGCGACTGCGATGAACAGGGTTGGAGTTTCACAGACTTTTATTCTCACTTTAGATCTATTTCACTTTAGTGTTTGCAAGTCATTGTTTCTTCTGTCATTGAAGTATCTACTGCTTTGCTCATTCTGCCTCCTATTCTTTGCTTTCTCATTCTATGGAAGCATCCACTAGTTAGGCTATAATTTAAGTCCTATTTCATAAACTGATTACTGTGGGGACAGAGGACAGAAGAATCTCTCTAAAGGGCACACTTAATACAGGAAATGAGGTTAATGATTCAGTAGGCGAAATTCTTACTTCTGACTCACAGTACCACTGAATAAAATGCTATGTTCACCAGGGAGATTTTAGTAAATGTTTGTGGACTGATTATTATACCACTGATAAATCCTGAGTATAAGGAAGATGTCAGTTAGAAATCATCTATTTTAGTTCTGAAGATCAGAAATTAGAAGAACCCAGAAATCCAATGATATGTCTGATATAGTATGCAAAGGACTTTGTAATAGTAACATTTCTATTTTATGTCCCTGCATATTTTTTTTGCCTCCATTTTTCTTACTTTAAAAAAATTATATTATGTCACTAAATATACTTGCCTTTGCAAACCATATTACACAGTTTTTGGACCAAAACCAGTTAAAAAAAAAAACATAGTAAGCAGGCAAAAAGACTTAGATTCAAAATGTGCCTTTGCCTCGTGACCGGCCGAGTATAACATGTCACTGGGCAGAAATGTGAAAATCTGTGGCAACTCGCTGTGTCTGTCAGAGACACAGAACCAGATCTGCTCTCATGAAAAGCTTTTTTTCAATTACACTGGCAGCATCAAAAAAGTAGCTCATTCTTAAAGGCACTCTCCAAATGACTGGTTTAGCAGCAGGTCATACATTTTTAGGAGCCCAAGAATGTCATGAGAATGCACAAACATTTGTACCCCTTACACTACATACAATTTTGGCAAGTTTGTAACACTCTTGGATTTATTTATTTATTTACTTAGCCCTCCAGATTTATTTGGTGACTCTCTGTGGCACCATGAATTATAGAAAAAGAATCTCTCTGGGTTAGAGTACTGGTGTTTGTATCTACCTTGATTTGCTCCTGTGTTTCTTGTTTGGACCATGTCATTACATCCTAAATTTATTTATGAAATCTTTTTCTATAAATTCAGATATATTTGCATACATTTTAAAATAAAATCTACCAATTTGTTTTATAAATGGAGTTTTGGTGGTATAGCATTTCCTTTTAAAGAGAGAAGTTTTAAAAGTGAGTGTCAGTCTACAGATTTCATTTTCCTAAGTTCGAGATTTGTCTCAACTTGTGATTCTTAAAGATAGATTTCTACTGGCAAGGAGTCATAATGATAACTGGAATTCTTTCCAGTTCCAGAAATAGGAATTAGAAGAATCTCTGAGAAGAGAAATGATCTATATCAGGAGCGAGCAGACCAAGGCAGAAGGGACAAATGGGCCCTGCCACCTGGTTTTGTAAATAAAATTTTATTGGCACTCAGCCTCACCTATTCAGTATTGGCTATTGTGCTACAAAGACAGAGTTAGCTAGTTTGGACAGAGATGATATGGCAGCAAAGCACAAAATATTTGTTATCTGGCACTTTACAGAAAAATTAACCTACCTCTGTCTTACATCACTCTAATTTGAAATTTCTCAACCTCAGCGCTGTTGATCTTTTGGTCTGGATAATCTTTCTTGAAGAGGATTGTGTTTTGTGTTGTAAGATGTTTATAGTATGTCTGGCTTCTTCTCATTAGATGCTAAGAGACTTCCGCATCCCAGTGGTGACAATCAAAAAAGTCTCCAGTTATTCCAAAATGTCTTGGTTGAGACCCACATTTCTACTAGATGGATTCTCTTTGTGACTGAGGAGAACAGTCCATGCCTACTTCATTTCTTAAGCGCTCTTCTCCCATTAGAAAGCTTTCCATTCTTTTTTAGGAGAAGAAAATATGTTCTGCAGTGACATCAATTCATTTCTCTTTGAGCTTTTCAGAATGGCAGAACACGACCATTGCTTGAAGCTGGGCACAGTGGTGTACACCTGAAACTCCAGATGTAGTCCTTTTCCTCCTTATTAAAGTGCTACCCAGAAGATCAAGCCCAGGACAGTGAAATGTCTGGATTTTTCTCCTGTAGAAAGTGTAGCAGTTGTGTAAATGCAAGCTATTATTACTATTACAGTTCCTCTTCTGATTTAACTGGAGTCTTCTCCTTCCAAACTCCACAGTTGGATTATTCTGTTCCTCTATGAGTATTGCCTTAGCAATATCATATTGCAATTACTGTTCTTCTTACATTCTAGCTCTATTTATTTAATGACGAAGCCTTATATGTATAAAATCCTGAATGTCTTATCCATTTTCTTTTAAAACAGAGAAATGACTTAGAAAATAAATTAACTTTAAGTAAAAAGTTTTTCTTTTAAAAGCTACAATCGAATAGCAAATCTATGTTTATTTTTAGATTAACAGAATTGTATTAGCCAGAATTGTATTCTAGATAATATTGTTGAACCTGATGGTGTGTATACTTTCCTGCCTAAGTAGACATTATCTTTTAATGTTTATCTTGTTAAGGTATGGAGGAATTGATTTTGAATGTCTTGTTGAAATTAGGCAAGAAACATTTAGGTCCTTCAGAGTCTAATCTAAAATAGATGATGTTTTATACTGAGAAAATAAAGCTATTTCATCATTTCAAAAATAACTGACATGATCTATCGCTGCAAATGTATTAAGTGAACAACTCGGATTGTAGAGAAAATGTATTTTAGAGGTTGAGGCTAAGGTGTTTATTTGGAAGAGTGAGAAGTGAGTTTAAAATAAATCCATTAACTCGTCGACTGTATCTTCTCTGAATTTTACCTGAAGTAAATATGACCTAATGCTCTAAAGGCTTGTTCCATACATGTGACGACTGTGACATTGCCATGGATCCGAGCAAAATATTATTTCTTTGGCACTGCTCCAGTTATCATTACCATTATGCAATCTTAATTTTCAGAGAGTTTTAATGAGAGAACCAACAGAGTTGAGCCAGGTTACTGTAAAACAGTCCTAGGAATCGTTTACATTTCTATTTAAAATCTTTGGCAGGGGAGTTATGTTCCTTTTTTTTATTTGGATATAAAAGGTAACTTTTAAAGTGTCAGGAAAACAAACATTCACATAATGTTTTCTCCAATATAAATGCCGAAGTGATCAAAATCCCCTATGACATACAAGTTGGAAACAAGTGGTGTTCTCTTTGTTTTGTCTTCCGTGATACAAGGTGGTCTCTTTTTTTCTTTTGTTTAACAATCAGATTTCACAAGCCGGAAACTATTACTGTTTCATACTTGGGTTGATAGTCACTGTGACCTTTTTATACAAAGAATTAAAAACAAAAATCAAAACAAAACAAAAAACCCAAACCCACAAACCAGTGTTTTTATTTTGAAGAAAAACAACCTTTTTGTTTCCATGAAAGAGACCAAAAAAAAAAAAAAAAGGAAGAAAGAAAGAAAGAAACTATAGCAGACAATTGTGTGATTCACAATTGCATGGTATTTGCAGTTATGATGATTATTATCCAATTATATGTGGTTTCTCCTGTATCATCTTGTCTGTATATTTTACAGTGTCATTTTATTTTTGCTTTGATTATTTTAGAATTAGTACAACATATAGTATGTCTAGTGCACTGGTTAATTTCAGGCCCAATCTTGTAAATCTCCACACCCATTTTGCATAAAAGCCTGCGCAGGTCAGATGAAATTCTGTGTCAAATTATGATCATATGGAGAAAATTATAACTTTCTCCTCCTGTTTTCTCCCAGTTGCTTCATTTGTGTTCATTGATTCACTCATTCATGACATCAGAAATGTTTGGATCCTCCTAATGGGTCAGAGGTGGTAACTTTCTCATTATTTCCTTCTTAGGTTGATTTGGCAATGCCAGCATATTTATTTCCATTTTACAGATTAGAAAACAGGTTCTAGGATGGCGATTGATCTAAAATTTCACATCTAGTAAAAAATGACTGTATGGTATAACTTTCTTCTAAATATATGTTCATTTGTTGACTTAGGTGGTTGTGTTTCTAACTGTATGTGAGCAAAATAAAATATTGTAATATATTAATTGTAGAGTTCACTGAATCACTGTGAAGGAAACTCATAAAGGTGAAGAAATTAGTTGTGTTTCAGAGTAGCAGCATAATATTTTTCACTTCTTAGACTTCATATTTAAGATAACAATTGCCTGGAAAGTGAAATATTCAGTTATAAGCTCTATTTTTCTGCACAACATTGTAGTTTTGATTAATATTTTGAGGGATTGGCTTGGCTTCTCAAAGTCCACGGCTTTACGCTCCACTTCCTTCCCATGGCCTGTCTTTAGGAGACAGGTGAAGAGATCAGTGATGTACGTGGCATTTTACTTTATTTTCAAAAAGTTGCATTGCATTTCTTTGAATTGCACAGAAACATTTACCTTTTTATTGTAAATTTAATGTTATTTTTATATACATAACGTTAAATTTATAATTTTACACTGGGGGGAGGGGGCGCAGAGTTTCACACTGAGCCTTTTTAAGAGCTGTTTTTGTTTTTGAGACGGGATCTCACTAAGTTGCTAAATTGCCTGGCATGGACTCGAACTTATGATCCTCCTGCAACAGTCTCCCAGGGTACTGGGATTACAGGTGCCACCACATGTGGCTCATTCTAATCAGATTTAAGTGTGCAATTCAGTGGCATTGAAAGCATTCGCAATATTGTGCAACCATAACCACTATCCAGTTCCAGAATTTTTCCACCCTCATAAGCAGAAACTCCAAACTTTCTGTCCACTGCTTCCTCATTGCTCTTTACACCTGGTAACTTCTGTTCTACTTTCTGTCTCTATGATTTTGGCTAGTCCACACCCTATGAGTGAAGCTGTCAGTATTTGTTCATTTCGTGTCTGGTTATATCCCTGAACATAATGTTTTCAAAATTCATCCATGTTGTAGCATGTGCCCGAATTCCATTCCTTTTGAAGTTTGAAGAATATTTTGTTGTACATAGGTACCACATTTTGTTTACGCATTCATGTGTTGATGGACATTTGGGTTGTTTTACCTTTGCCTGTGGTGAATAATGTTGCAATGAATATTGCTGTGTGAGTATCTATTCGAATCCCTACTTTCAATATCTAGAAGTGGAAGTGATGGATCATTCAGTAATTCTTTATTTAATTTTTGGAGGAACCACTTATCTGTTTTTCACAGTAACTGCCATTTGATATTCCCAGTAATGGGTAAGCATTCCAACTGCTCCATGTCCTTGCCAAAATGTATTATCTGTTTTTATTTTTCCTATAAATAATATCATTTCAGTGGGTATGTGTATAAATTTTTAATCAAGCACTTTCTATGAATTATAATTAAAATTTGCTCACATATTTCTAGACCCATTTAAGTGACTCAGTCTCTCAGTTGGAATCTTTTGTTTCTGAGTATTGTTTTAAAGTCTTCGCATTGGTAGAATTTTCTGGATGAGCACATGTTTTGCAACACTGAATCTACATATAGTATTCCTTACACTTAAATGTAACCCTCAGCACCTTGAAATTAATTTATATAGTTCATGACAACCTAATCTTTACTTGGGCCTGGTATTAGGTGTAAACTATGCACACTGTTAGAACACATTGTGGGAAACAAAAATAGCGGTGGCATTTGCAGGGTAAAATTCCAGGGTGAATCAGAATCACGGACTGCTGATTTTTTTCAGGTGAATCATACCTTCCTTTTCTTTAGCTTCAAATATAAGCCAGATAGGGAAGATCTTAAAAACAATTATCAACAGACATCATAATTATGCACAAATGTCAGGCAAAGAATGTCATCCGTCCTCACCCTTCTGTCAGGGACAGGCATAAATCAAGAAAGTGCTAGATGTGCCTACAGGAAGTTGCTATTCTGCTTTCCTCCATCCCTTCCGGCCCATGAAATTTGCTAATGGAGAAAATGGAGAAAAGAAAACTATCATTTTGGTAAAATGTCCAAGGGAAACTAAACTCGTAAATGATTTGTTTTTTCTTATTATTACATCTAGGTTTTAGGAGATTATGCTAAGAAAAATGTTCCGAGGCCTAGCTACAACAATGGTGTTTTTATCTTGTATGTTTTGAGAAAATGCAGTTTTTAGCAGAAATATGTTTATGGTTTTTTATCCTTTTCATCTAAGTGGCATTGAAAAACACTTCCTTAAAAATATTGAAAAGTACAGGATGAAAATACATTCGTGTCTGACTTACCTGGAAGAGGACATTAAAGCTAAGACTTGGTAGTTTGCGATAATGCTTAGGTGGATGACCACGTGTTAACACGTTGGACAGAAGCTTCTTCATATCAGAGAATAGCGAATCTGTTTGCTATTCATTTTTTTATATCTTTAAGCTATTTTTTCTCCATTTTTGCAAGAAATCTGCAAAAGAGACAGAATTTAAAATTGTAAGATTTGTTAGTTTGCTTTCTTCAACTAATTAAAATTATTGATTATACATTGTGCAGATGTTTTTTGATTTACAGTAGGATAAATTTGCAATGGATGAGCCCATTGTAAATTAAAAATATTGTAAGTTGAGACTGCAATTTAATACAATTAACATAACAAACATCATAGTCGAACCTAACCTACTTTAAATGTGCTTAGAGCCCATGTGTTAGCCCATAGTTGCACAAAGTAATCTAACACAAGGCCTATTTTATACTAAGGAGTTGGCTATCTCATGTAATTGATTGACTAGCACAGCTTTCCTGTTGACCCTTAAGATCATGGCTGAATGGGCTCCTGGCATCCAGAGAGAGAATATCATGCTGCCTACTACTAGCCCGGAAAAAAATTCAAATCCAAAATTCAAAACACGGTTTCCACTGAAAAAGTATCACTTTTGTATCATTGTAAAGTTGAAAGTAGAATCACCATAGGTTAGGTACCATTTGTACACATTTCAAGCAATTTTACCCTAATCCCAACTAATACAGAGCCCAGTATGTGGCAATAATAGTACATGCAGGAGTGAACAAATTCTTACTTTAGCCCTAGAAGTTTAGAGAGGGAAAATGATAGTTTTCATATTATAATGTTAGGCAGAGGAGCACCCAGGAGAGGTTCTGGAATAGGGATATGATTCCTAAACTGGAGAGAAGAGAGGGTGTTGGTAGGAGCTATTTGTGACATCAGCTATCACAAGGCATCTTCATTCTCGTCAACTCCTTCAGACCCAACTTCAGTACCCGAAGCTTCTTTTCTGGTCTCATGTGCACGTGCCCCTCTTGGCTCCTTCGTGCCATGACACCTAGTCTACTGTCTTCTAGGAGAGGCCTGGCAGGGCAAAGATGACCTTTTGGAGTAACAGTGTCTCCTCCAGAGCATTTAGTGCAAGACTTTCTAGTCACCATATATCTCTGTAGTGACAGTGGTTGATTTTGAGGTGGGCAGACATGGTAAATACACCTAAGAACAGGCTGGTCATTATTGCGTGACATGTCAAAGACTGTGACTAGTGTAGGCATTTCAGCAGAGCTCCTAAGCAAAAAGTACTAACTGATTTCCTTTGGTTAGTGTGGAACATTTTAAAAACCTTGCATCTAAAAGGATGGAAGATAGATAAATGGAATCTTAAGGGGCCAAATTTGAGACTGCGTATTTGTCTAATTGCAGTTAGAATTTCCCTTTGTAATAGAATCTACTGGTACATGGGAGTTTGGTCTTGAGAATTAAAAAAAAAACATAAAACAAAACAACTCTTAAGTACTTTGAGATACATTTATATTTTTATTATGATTTTCCACTCTCAGCCCTCTGAATTCTCCCAGCAGTGTCCGGACTGGGCTGAGTTCTTATGCCTTTAGAATAAGGGCTTCACCACGATCTCCCACCCCCAGACCCCCCAGGACCACAGCATACTCCACACACACAGTCTTGGGGCCAGTACCGTTTCTGCAGAGATGTGTGTGGTGTGACTTAAGGCAGGGAAGAGGAGGTTTCAGCACTGGAATATTTTCTTTAGTGTAGGAAGAAAAGAATTCTTGAATTATAATCATTTCTACAGTTTGGTAGTTGTACCATCTCCGTATCTTCATATGTACTCTACTTTTGCTGAAGTTGTGAGATTCTTTGCAATTCTGTACTGTTTCTCTGTCAAAGTTGTCAGATTTTGCATTTATTTCCTATATTCTTGCATCCATGTGAATTTGCCAACTACCCTTACATGATGGTGGTCCAGGAGGCAACTTCAGCAGAATGCTGAATTGGGAATAGCAGGTATTAAATAACAACCTCC
>RJWT010023463.1:0-16803 GCA_004365215.1 Cuniculus paca | reverse complement strand
GGACTCAGTCCAAGCAATTTCCACGGGTCTGCACCCAACCTGGAGCTGCTGGAAAAAGCTGGCAGCAGTTTTGGTTCTGGGCTTATCCTGCCCGACTCCAAAGTGGCTCCTGGCCAATTGCTGTCTCCCCCAGGAGGACTGAGTCCTCTGTACTCACTGCCAGCCAGTGCAGTCCTCCACATCCACCACTCTCTTCCACTGCTGCATCTCTTTGCAGAGACCTCAGGGGTCACTGGCAGCCACTGTTACTGTGACCATGTGTCCCCAGGTTCCAACAGCTCCTCTCACAAGGTGAGTCCGGCTCCAGGCTAAGGCGCCACCAGCTACCACCTTCCTCATTTAAGTTTTTCTTTTTACTCCCTCTGTGGGCTTTAGTTCACACTTTAGATTCTTCCTGGGTCCAGGGTACCCACTTCCTTCCTTCTTGTCCTCCCCATGATGCTATATTCTAGCATCTGGACTGTTTCTTTCTGAGAATCTGTTTACTCTGCTGCTTACTGTTCTGCCATCTTTCCGGAACCAGATAATATAATCTATAAGTTCACTTAACTGGGTACCTATATATTCCCATTCATCACAACATATGAACATATTCATCATTACAAATGAGGAAATGTAGAGGAGGGTCCCAGCTATGCTTCCCTAGCCCACCTTCTCAACAAGGAACTCCCCTTCCTCCCTCAAGAACCCACTAGTATCATATATAAAGTGAGGCTGCCTAACATAAAGATTGAGAAAGGCGTCTGTGTATATACTACTTGTCCTTTGAGAAGTGAATCTAAGTGACAGCTGTTCAAGCTAGGAGTGTAGCACAGTGGAGGAGTGTATGCCTAACACACTGAAGTCCCTGAGATCCATCACCAGCATCAGTCAGTCAGTCAGGAGAGAAGAGAGAGAGGGCTTTAAAGTTTTCAACTCATTCTCTAAAACAATTATTTTGCACATCTTTCCCCTTCAGAATGCCTTTTCTTTGTTTGGGGAGCACTAGTCTCAAAAAAAAAAAAAAAAGGAAGAGACAGTATTTTTGATGAGCCATATGGAATTGCTATTCAGGGAACTTTTATCAGTAAAGCAGTTGGACACCTGATTTCTGCTATAAAATATATAGTAAGTCCCCAGCTTAGGAACATTCCAGTAGTGAAACTTTCACAAGTGTACTGTATAAGACTCATTTTTTCAGTTACAAATGAATCTGATGTAAGAACATTCTCCCAAAAGAAACTGTTCATAAGTGGAGGAAAGACAGAGAATCTGCCAAAGGGAGAATCCCTCATTGAACTGAAAATCAGAGGACTAAGGAACATCACCCTCAAATGGGGACAGGTTATGTACATAATAAGAGCTGGATCTGAGACACTTAAATAAAATGAAGAACTTTTATAGCTAACATCCATGATAAAGGGTTTAGAAAAATTTCACTCACTGATCTTCAGAAGGCCCAAGAAGCTTGCAGTCTCTCAGGGCTCTGGGTGAGAGTTTTGCATCATGTATAAATCTAGGGTCCAAATTTACACTAATTCATATGTGCTAGAGCCCTTTTTCTTGTGCTGTAGAGAGCATTGGTCAGATGGCAAAAATATCCAGTGTAAGTAGGACCCGCCTCTTTAAACCACAGACGTCCTAAGCCCATTTTTTATTGATTCCTCTTTCTGTTAAACATAGTAGAAATTATACTGAATTCCCTAGATGATGGCACATATGTAGCTAAGTCACCATAGATTGTCACTGTAGTGTGTGCTCAGTCCCCCCGAAGATGAGGTAAAGTTCTCAGAGACTGCCATTGCTCAAGGATAACAAAGCACCCCATGGAAAATCACTTGTGGAATGTCTGGTACTGATTTTAAAAAACTACATGAAGAGGTATCCAACTTAGGATCTCAAATTCTCAGCCACATCTGTGCAGTAACCAAATAGTTTAATAGGGTAGTAGTTTTCAGGGTATCTGGTGTTTAGAAGTTCCACAGATTGTTTAAAATTTACATATGTTTAAAACCAGTTTCGATTCTCATTGGACTTTTAAGTGAGCTCAGAATTCTATGACAAGTTCTTGGCCAAGTTGTTTCTGTTAGAATAATGATTTGAAGAACTATTAACTTAAAAATATTTCACAGGAAAACGAAATAATCCACCATATGTTCTCGTTTCCCTTTGAAGAATTTACAGTGCATTGTTACCATTAACCAGTCTTTTGCTATCAAGTGACTGTTTTAGATAAACAGTTCTGAAACCATTCTTCCACCACCAGTTCACACCAGTAGGTATTAGGTGTAATATTCAGAGTCTTGTGAGCTTTCTGGGAAGCCTTGCTGAGCTTGCTAGTTTCAGCAGCCTTCTTGTCAACTGTGTTGAAGATACCCAAGGCAATTGTATGCTTCATGTCACTGATAGCAGTCAGCCCAGAAGAGAAGTCAGAGAAGCTCAACACCCATAGCCTGTCCAGGAACCGTTTAAACCCACGGCATCATCACCAGATTTTAAGAATTTAGGGTTGTTTTCCTACCTTCTTATCACAACAGTGGTTAGTCTTTTCATTCAGCACAGCAATACTGGAAGCACTGTCACTGGCTGTCTGACAATCCAGAATAGAAGCATAGCTGGCATTTGGCTATGTATATGTAAAGCAGATCTATTTAAAAATACATTTGACACAGATGGCTTAGGATAATCACCTGAGCAGTGAGGCCAGCTGCTTCCATTGGTGAACTATCAGTGTCACCAGCAACATTGCCATGACAAGCATCTTTGATAGATGTCTTCTTGAAATTGATGCCTACGTTGTCCCTAGGACAAGCTTCACTCAAAACTTTGTCCCTCCTTTCAGCTCATTTTTACTTTGGTTATGATGTTGACTGGAACAAAGGTGAACACCATGCCAGATTTGAGAATACCAGTTTTAATCTTGCATTGTAAATATTAGCCTTAAAAGTGTCACTATCAAATTATCCTGCCAACACATTACCTTTGATATTAGCCTGCCTATTCATTTATATTTTTACTTCCACCTTGAAGTACAGTAATTGAAGAAGACCATGATTAGAAAGTAAACCATTTTTTAAAAATTGCTAATACTTGTTTTATATATGTGAATGAAAAGTGTTTTCTGGGGCCAGGGATATAGCTGAGTGGCACAGTGCCTGCCTGGTAAGTGCACAAGGCCCTGAGTTTGATTCCCGGTACCCATCAAAAAAAAAAAAAGTTTTCTGCATCGTGTGCTTAAATATAAACAGAAATAAGCTAGATGCTAGGGGTTGTGGAAGTGTCACATGTACCTCAATTTCAATTTTTGGAATCCATTAAAACAGCCTCATTGATTAAAATTGTAATTCAATAAATCTATACTAAATATTTTATATACTTGAACACATATAACAATATCATTTCATTTAAGCCCATTTTAAGAGACCAGTGAAATAGTGGACTGGCTACTAGTTTTATGCTGTATTTATAATAAGCACTGTGACTTTTTTGGTTGGCCCTATAAATTTTAATGTAATCCAAGGGAATTTGCTTCTCCTGGAAGCACATCGTTTCATGGAGTTGAATATGTCATTGTTAAGGTCTTTTCTTGTTTGGTAGGATTGTTGAGTGGAGGGAGATCTGTTGTCCTTTGCCATTGGGCTCTTTGAGTTATGTTAACAGGTTGGTCGAATCAAGTATCACAGTATATTTTAGTTCTACATGCTCAGCAAAAAACAAGCAAAAAGAATTTATGTTTCTGGACATTAAGCTGAAAAGAATGAGACAAAGAATCAGCAAAAAAGGAATAGCTCAGCTTGATTGTTACTCTTATATGCCTGCAAAGGTCAAAACTATGAGAATCTTAGGAACCAGGTCCTTTAGCTGCAGCCTTGTACCATGTGCTCCAGGAGTATTGAAATAGTTCTCACATTTGGTAGTGGCATTAAGGTGGGTGTGCAACTGTGCAGCGTGCCTCTTATAAAAAGAAGGGGGAGGAGTCAAGGCCTGAAAGCAAAGAACAGTGTGTAATCATCTTCCCAAAAAAGGTAAAGTAATTGACTGATTCTTCTGGCTTTCTCAAGAACAGAGTCTGTAATGTGTTTGTGTGTATGAAGCCACATCTTTTATCTTGGCAGGAAGTGGAAAATATGAGTAACTTTGGGACTCAGAATCTTTTGTCCTTTCCCTTCATCCCTACTCATGTTTAGGATCTTCCCAGGAGTCTCAGGAAATGTAGCATCCCTGCAGTTAGTCTTCTACCTCCTAGGAAACCACTGTGCTTTTTGAACAAAGTGGCTTTCCTTTTTGTTTAACAGAAAGCCTGTTTTGTTGACCCTTGGAAGGAATTCCATATGCCAGGCAACTTTCAGGCAGGTTTTGACTCACAGTTTAGAAAGAACAATGGTATTAGCCCACTTTAATGATATGTTACGATGCTTTATATTGACTTCCTTCTGTCACTTTAATTATATCCATCTGCGTACAGATACTAAGACAGATTGAAAGGATGAAATGTCTTAAATCAGTATTTCTGATGCCATTAGATTACACCTGGGCCATTCTGAAATTTTAAGGGTAAAAACTATGGAAATTGTCAGGATCACAGATAACTAAAGTTAGCAAGCCACAAAGCATCCATATAGCTCCCTTGCAATCTGTTCCGGGATTTAAAAAGAAAAGGTGGAAGCAAAGCCCAAAACTTATTTCCAGGACTATTTGAAAATAATTTAATTTAGGAAAACATGAGAGAAATTTTTTTTTTTTTCTCCTCAGCTCAAACTATAGTCCTGCTTTAGGGGTAAATGTCTTTATGATGGGAAGAGAGGAATGTCTTTCCAGTTCTTCCTTCCTTGTTATGTAAAGCTTTCCTCAAAATAATTAGCTGCCACAAATAATCTAGTTTGTGACAAACTTGGTAGAATTCTTCAGAGTAAGGAATTTGTTGTGTTCAAGTTTTTGGATATTGCTGGTGGTTTTCTTTTGTTTTCTTTAAACAGATGTAAAATGATATTGAGGTGTTTTTGTTTTGTTTTTTTTTTCTGTTAGTTTGTGAATACTTTTGTGGTAGGTTGTTTCTCTTGATTAAAAAAATAAACAAGTAGACCAGCTGTAATCTAAGTAGGAAACAAAAATTTACCATGTGAGTGCTGTTTGGATTTTATAAGGAAAAGCAGCTCTCTAGTTAGACAGTTTTCTGGCATTTAGAGTTAATTGGTTATATGAGATAGTAACATACATGTAATTGATTTAAAGAAAGGAAGTTCCTTATTTAGGGAAAAGAGACTTGAATGAAGAGCTTGAACAGTTCTTATTGAAGCAGAATACTTTCATTTGTTTCATTTTTGTTTACTAGTGTTCTTATGAAAAGTGCTTTTATAAGCACTTCAGCCGAGATGGTTTGGCTCTTCTTTTGTGGCTTTCCTCTTCTGTGCATCAGCGCTGTGGTTATTACACCAGCTACCAAGAACATCTCAAATGCCTTTTGTGTATAAGTACTATCAGTGCAGGCCAGGCAGTCTCTCAGATTCTCTAAGGATTTTAACCAAGAAACCGAAGAAAGAATTTTGGAGCATGTAGTTCTGAGTTGCATGTATTTCAATGTTTTTTGTTTTGTTTTCATTTTCTTGGTTAGGGTTGAAATGATAGGAATTTACATATTTAGGTCCTTGAAGGTAATTCTCACCGTGTATCCTTCTGAAGAATCAGATCATTTTTTTCCAGTTAGTACTCAGGTCTAGTAGACAGAACATCAGTCTCAGCATATTCTCTAATTCTCACCAGTGAATTAGAGTATCAAGACCCTTCCTTTCAGAGAACTAGCTTATGAAGGTGATTGTTTTCTTAAATAGGCATGTTCAGTTTGGCATAGCTACTCTCTGCAAGCTGATTTTCTTAAACCAGTCTTTTCTAAGGGTTTTTTGTTGTTTGCTTTTTTCCTGCTGAAAGAGAAAGAATGCACAGTAAATGCCAGTTCACCAAATATCTATGGCATTTGGTGGCAGAGGTTGGTTGGTTGGTTGGTTGTTCTGGAGTACCGGCAGAGGTTTTTTTAAAATAGCAACAGATGATAGTTCCCAGTCACATGGGTTTTGCTCCATTTTCTTTTGTTTGATGCCTTCTTATAACAAAAAAATAAATAAATGAAGTTGAAGGCTGGGCCTGTTTGCTTTTAAATTCAGAAGAATCTAATTAGAAGTCAGCTCTGTTCCCATCAATCACTGTGCTGAGACCTTTCTGAAAAATTTTTGAAAAATGAAAGCAAATTGCTTATTGCTATTTATGAACTCTTTAAATAAAAGACTAGATAATCTTCTTTGCTTTTCCTAATATAATAGATAGTTTGTGGCAGAGAGCTTAAAAATATATTAGTCTTCACTTTTCTTGTATTCTTGGTAATTGTCTGTTTTCCAAAACAGAAAATACAGTTTTAATCCAATGACTGACTGAAGTCAGTAGGGCCAAGTATTTATAAGTCACCCGTGCAGATTGAGTCCAGGACCATGTGGTAACAAGTTGACTAGTTTTCATAGGTACTTCAGTATGGTAAGCAATGAGCTATTAATCAGTAAGATTTATGACCATAGTATTAGAGAAATTGAAGGTTCAGCTGGGTTGTGGATTGGAGACATGTCTCAGTAAACTGCAAACTATTTATTTTTGAGAAAGGGTCTTGCTGTGTAGCCCAGGATGGCCTTGAACTCACAGTGAGTCTCTTGCCTCAGCTTCCTGAGTATTAAGATTGCAGGCATGTGACACCATGCCCCACTCTGAAAACAGATTTATGTGAAAAACTACTAGAAGCATATCTGATGACGCATCAAAGGGAATTGATGCCTAAATTTCAAACAGTGCCCTGAGAACTTGAAAACTGCTGATTTGTTTAATATTAATAGTGGCACACTCTCAAAAATTGCCGTTGCTTAATTCCTGTGTAGGGTATTGGAACTTGCCATGAAGAATAGAATGAGAAGGATAGAGTTTGAAAACAAGTCCTGTCCATAGTGTTCTCGTTGGTCTTTGGAAGATCAAAATTAGTGCCACGTTCTCAAGCACATCTCCCACTCTAATGTTGCACTTGGGGTTGAAAAAAGATTTTCAATAAACCAAAAGAAAAAAATGCACTTTTATAATGATAAAATCTAATTGAAAATAGTTTTCATTTTATCACAAATGTGCTAAGTTATTTTTATTTTATTTATTTATTTTTTTTGCGGCACTGGGGATTGAACTCAGGACCTTGCGCTTGCCAGGCAGGCGCTTAGGCCGCTGAGCTATATTCCCAGTCCTAAGTTACTTTTAAAAAAGAAAGGATAGGAAATGTATGTAACGGAGCTGAAGGAACTTTGGAGGATCATAGTTTAATACACTACTCTTAGTTTTTGTTTTTAATTTTGAAAGTTGTTAATGCAGAATATTTTATATGGATAATCTTAACAGGCACCTATGTACCCATTGCACAAAATGAAGAAATAGTAATGTTTGTCATAATGCTTCAGATTTTTTTTTATTTTTAAAGAAACCATTACAGTTAAGGTTGAATTTCCGTTTTCTTGCCCCAGACCTCTTCTTTCTTCCCCAGGGATAAGCACTGTCACAAATTCAGTGTATATATGTAATTATGTTTTATAATTTTATCTCATATCAACAAAAAATT
Source organism: Cuniculus paca (assembly GCA_004365215.1). Lineage (NCBI taxonomy): Eukaryota > Metazoa > Chordata > Mammalia > Rodentia > Cuniculidae > Cuniculus > Cuniculus paca. The sequence goes on along the minus strand of RJWT010023463.1, from coordinate 9,191 downwards.
TTACATAAAAGGTGCCATATGGTGTGTCTCATTGCATAATTTGCTTTATTCTCCCCAGTATTGTATTTTGGGGAATCAGCACATTGAAACACATAGGTCTACATCAGTGAATTTTAACTCTTGTGTGGTATCCTACTATGTAAATATAATCAGATCTGTTCCACTGCTCAGTAAATGTTTGGGTTATTTTCAACTTCTCTCTATTAGAAACAGTGTTACCCCCAGGGATGACTTTGGTACATGTACCACCAGGCTTTACATCAAGATATGCTAACTCCTCAAGTGGGCACACTTTCAGCTTTACTACTATCCAAAGTGAATGTGGCAAACTCCCAATCTTTTAGTAGATGCTGAGAGTCTTCATTGTCATATCCTTACCAGAACTTAAAACTGGGAGAAATGTGGTCTCTCTCATTTTATAGATGAGGAAATGGAAGTGTATAGAGAAGGTCACTGAAGCCCAAGGGGCTGAGACATTAAAAGAAGTTCGAGATAAAATTGTGTTGGCGAATTGTGGTCTGTCTTTATCTTTTGCGAAGTCTCACATCTCAGGTTTTATGTTCCCAGGGGTGCTTTGGGGCAGTTCATCTTGTTTATGTGACTCTTAAACTCAACAGGGTTGGGACAAGCTAAGGGTAATTTAATATCCCAAGAAGAAAGATAAGCAGGTACATTTTCATGTCTATATCCTGCACTCAGATATTGTAATGCAAACATTACAATTCCCTGTTAGTTGAGTTTGTTTATGTATTTACCTGTAACTTACACATATTCATGGCACACTTAAACTTTCAGTTTTGATAGCATCTTGGGCTTCCTGTCTGAGACATTCAGAGTTCTCTTTTTTGTTAATCAAAAATCACATCTGCTTTTGTTTGTGTTCCACATGATATCATATGCCTGCTTCCTAGAGGAGGACTGCACAGTGTAACTGCAGTGTTTAGTGACGTTCTTCCACATAAGTGACCTCACTTGGAAACCCATAGGTGTCTTACTGTGTAGCAGTGGCAGAGAGTCAGAATCTAGGGTTGGTTTGTCCCTTTGTTGTGACCTTCTTGGATTTTGCTTGCTTTTCAGGTTGCAGTGCTTTTGTCCACAAAAGTTGCAGAGAAAGTCTGGCCTCCTGTGCAAGGGTCAAAATGAAGGTAAGATATTTGTGAATAAAAGAAAGGTTTAGATAAAAACCCTTGAAGTTAAACAAGGTTAAAATAAGAGGGTTTAAACTAGCAAAATTCTTAGGAGTTGAGAGTTGAGGTTTCTCAGGGTTGTTTTTTTTTTTCTTTTTATTCATTTGGTACCAACTTGGAGACCAAAGTAATTTTTTTCTAGAATGATTAGTTCTCAATTTTAACATACCCTGAAATTTGAGAGTTTCGGAAAAGAAATTTTTAGAGTTTCTCCGTGTTAACAATATACTTTTTTCTGTGATTTTGATACTTGTATTGCTATTTTTAAAAATTTTTATTAGTACATTTATAGTACATGATTACAATCATTGTGAGGAGTTGGTACATATACATAAGACATCTTAATTGTTTTTCTGTGTTTCTATTAAAGTGGTTTTTTTAAACCATGTCTGCAAACCTATTCTGCTGCTCACACACTTGGCTTCTTTATTTGGGACCAGGAGAGCAACAGATAGAAATCAGGGGCTTGTGATACACTGGTGGGCAGAGGGCAACTCTGTTTAGACTGTCTGTTCCACTTTTCTTCACAAGTACATGCAGATAGCTGTGATCACGTGATACATATAGTGTCGATTATATGGTGGTACCTGCTGTGAGCATGCTGTAGAGTAATATACACTGATTTTTCCAGGGGCTCTTAAAAGAAAAGTGTGGGAGCTGTGGCTATATCTCAGTGGTAGAGCATTGCCTAGCACAGGCGAGGCCCTGTGTTCGATTCTCTGCTCTGGGGGAGTACTGGACTTGGGGCATACCTTTTAGGTAGCTTGTGTGTTTTGTCACCCATAAATGTCTTTCCATTTCATGTCAGAAACTTTCCAGCTACATCTCCACAAACTCACAGTGTGTCATTGTGAGTCACCTATAATCAGCTATACCTATCTAATGCAGTGCCATCAATCTCACATGTGTATCAGCACTACCTCAGGGGCTTACAAAAAGAGATTCTGAAATGGGACCCAGGAATTTGCATATCTTGATAAGTTTCTAGATGATACTGATAGTCTTGCACCTTACTTTGAGAAGCACTAAACTAGCATAAAGAAGTTAGACTTCTGTAACCCAGACTTACTCAGCCTACAGTCATACATTTTGTTTGCCTCCCATGGTCATGTATTTATTTGCCTCATGAAGTATTTTTTTTTAATTTGAATTAATGCATTTATTTAAAAATCATATTTCCTATCAATTTGGATTTGTAATTTCTCCTGGAAAGTTAGAAGGTCTCATAAGCCCAGTTCCACTGATGTTTCCCATCACCCAGCACTTCCAATTTTCCTTATCTTTTTTCGATAGTACTTACCACCTTCTGAGCCTCTATATTATCTACCTTTATTTATTAAGTTTATTTTTTTATTATCTGTATCTAACTAGAACATAAGTTCCAGACTCACTAGCCAGCCTGAGGCAGGCATCTTTGATCCATTAATACTCTGAGAACTTAGCATGATGTCAGGCTTATACATCTGTAAATACTGGAAGGATAAATGGCAAAATCAACTAGACCTGTGCAGCCGCTGCCTCTTTTTGCACAGAAAGATGTACAAGTTCTGTATCATTACTTCCCTACTTCTGTTGTTTGTTACCTGCCTGATCATACAGCACTTGATTTCATGTCTGATAAAATTTATTGGTCTTGTGAACATACTGTGTTCTGTAGAACAATGTTGATACGGATAATAGCATTGCCTGTATGTAAATGCATAACCTAATTGAGGAATTATTTTTAAAATGGAAGCAACCTGTTTTCTTGAATGATTTGTTCAATTAAAATGCTACAGTTTCTTTAATGACATTGGGAATTGAATGTAGGGTCTTTACACTGAGCTATAATCCCAGCCCTTTTTAAACTTTTAATTTTTGAGACAGGTTCTCCCTTAGTTACCCAGGCTGGCCTTGAACTTGTGGTATTCTTCCCTCAGCCTCCCCAGAGTGTTGAGTTTACAGAGATGTGCAACTAAACCTAGCTTGTAATTTCTTGAAGTGTTTTTTTTACATCTGTCAGGCAAAAGTGTTTAGTGAGCATTTTTTACCAACAACTTTGACATCTTGTAAATGCTAGTCTCTGGAGAAACAAATGAGAAAGGCTCTGATGCGCCCCTTGAGGAACTGTCAGTCTAGTGGGAAGATAGACATTTGATGTAAATAAGAAAAAGTGATGTGTAGAGATGTGCAGGGTTTCCAGGAGTGCTGGTCACTGCCCTGGGTGAGGAAAGGAAAAGACCTAGTGGTGGCTTTATGAAGGAGGTAGTCCCTAAGTCATCTGGAAATAGAAAACTGCCCAGCCTAGGAAGAAAAGAAAAGTGAGCCTGGGAGGAGAAATAGTACCTGCAGCATTGAGTGCTCGGCATCCCCAGAGGATGGCAAGTGTGTCTGACTGGGCCGCAGGATGCTGCTGGCCAGTGCAAGTAACAGAGCCAGAAAGCAGGCTGAACCATTCTCTTTTTATTCTAGGCTGCTCTAAACATGGCAGAGGATGAGTTGTCAGTACAGTCTTCATGTATTTACTCTGTTTCTTTAGCAGCCCAAAGGGAACTTCCAGGCACAAGACACATCATCACTGCCTGTCATCATGAGAAACAAGCGTAAGTAGCTCATCCCACCTCTCAGCATGCAGTTTTGACTGGTTCTGTTGTGTGGTGTTTATTTTTTAATCCTCATCACTATTTGAACACCTATTCTATAGTAAGGAGCTGTTGGTTTTGTCCTGCAGATTTGTTGGCCAGTAGCTTAGCATTATACCACCAAACTGTCTTTGAAGGCCTCTGTAATAGTTTGTGCGTTAGCTTCAAAGGCAGCACTACAGCCCTCTGTGAGCAGGTTCCCTGTGCAGCCTGTTACCTTACAGTTGTATGAATCAAATGAAATCTTGCTTGTTGTGTGTGAAGTTATATTCCTCCAACCCATCCTGAGGACAAGTGGTATATAAAATAAAGTAAATCATACTCTCCATTCGTAGAAAACTATCTTCAATCCTGGAGACTTTCCTTTGGTTTTACTTAATGTTTTTCTCTTTTCGTTCTTCATCCCCTAAATTTTTTTTTCTCCTGTCTGCCCTGCCTTTAGAAATATGCACAGGACAGGGACAGGGTGTGGCTCTTAATTATTTCCACCGAATTTAAACTAGGTTATGTCACCTAATATTCATATATTCTTATTTTTTCAATCAATACCATTTTGAAGTTATGTATGTTACTATTACAAGCTGTTGTTTCAGACTGCTGCATGCTGTCTTTCATAAGCATATATTTCACATTTTAAATTATCACTTGCCCCGCAAAACAGGATATTTAAATTGCTTGCAACTCTTACCATAAATAATGTAGTAATGCTTATCTTCTTAATTGGCTCCGTGGGAATCTATGTGAGAATTTCCCAAAGCAATGTTTTTCAAAGTATAATTCCAAGATCAATTAGACATACAGATTCTTATGCTTTACCCAGACCTTACTCAAAACTCTAGGGGTGGAGCCCAGTAATCTGTGTTTTATAGATTCTCTAGGTGATCTTGATGTTCTCTTAAGTTTAAGAATCACTGCTTTTTGCTGTAGTTCTTTACTTCCAGACAGCTCCAGAATAGCTCTGCCAATCTGCACTCCCACATGATGTAAATTCCCTTCAGACATATTAAGTCTGGTTATTATTCATCTTTACATGTAGATGACTAGAAGAGATACATTAACCAGATTGACACCCATTTCTCTGTGATTCAGCCCATTCCACGTGCCTTTTACAAGTCTAAAACTTTTTACCCTGTGACAGCCCTTGTTTCAGAAACCTATTTTCTTTCACAGCAGATAAAATAACTTTTGAAAAAGTGCCTGTTATGTGCAAGATTCTTGATGTATGTTACCTCTGACCCACACAAATACTTACTTCTATTTTACCTCACTGAAGCAGGTTAGTGGTTCAAAATATAATTTATAGACTCAGGTTACATAGGTTTGAGTCCCAGCACCGCTGCTGATTAACCTTGAATGTTACTAAATCACTCTGTGCCTCAATTTCCTCTTTCGTGGAAGAGAGGTGATAATAGTATCATAGGGTAGAAGTCAGGCTTAAATGAAGTTACAAAAGTACTCAGTGGTATTTTGCTGTCGGTCATCATCACAGTTAATTGTGATAAAGCTCAAAGGCAGCACTAAGTAATTTACCAAACCAGCTATTGGATTGATTTCAAACAAGGAAAACCTGTTGTTTTCCTTTTCCTGTGCTTGCCTCTTAGATACAACTTGTTCCTTTTAACTTTTAGGATTCTACATAACATTCTGCTTCTCTCATCCTTTCTCCACTCCTTTATATACATCTTCTTGCTACCTCTTCTTTTTTTCCCTTTTTTAGTAACTCACGTGATTTTTTTCTGCCTTCATTTATACAATTCTTCTGAGAATATCCTTTTTCTTTTGACCTGTCCACATGCCCACAATTTGAGAGCTACTGCCTCTTCCTCCATTATATTTTATATGCTCCCTGACCCACCTTTTGAAACACTTGAGGCATGCTTCAGACTTTCACACTAAAGCATATTTTCTTTTCCACCAGTTGCTCTAATACTCTGTGGAGGCAGGGCCTGTGTCTGAAACTCTCTGTACTCATTACAGCAAGATGTTAGAGTATATCCTTTTTTGGGTACAGTGTTTTATTGTTTTGCCTGTAATAGAATTTTAATTGGAAATGAATGATTACATTAATATCTATTAAACCAAAAGCATCCTGAACTACATATAACAGCCGCCCCAGTCTTGCTGCCTTGAGCTGTTGACATGCTTGGCATAGGCAGATAATGGACTTCATGTCTGGGACTTGAGCTCAGTTATCAAGCGAAAATAACTTGTTAACCATGTGCCAGTATGACTGCTTTAGCAAATTAGAGCTCCAGTTTTCTCTCTGGTCATATTGAAGAGAAATACGTAGTATGAGAAGCAAATAGTTTTATGGTATTAAAGAAATACTACACTTTCTTCATAAATTAAAGAAACTGGTCGAAATCCAAGCTCTTAATGATCGGAAGAATTAACCTGAGGAGTTATCAAGTATGTATGCTCCAAGTTCCCACCCCACTGGCCAAAATGGGACTAGGAATTTCATACCTGATCAGTTCTTTAGATATTCATAATAGAGTTTCAAAGAGCGTTAGTCTTAGTTATATCTAAGATTCCTTTTACGCTTGAAATCTTTTTTTTTTTTTTTTTTTTCCCCAGCACCGGGGATCATACTCATGACCTCGCGCTTGCCAGGCAGGTGCTTAGGCCACTGAGCTAAATCCCCAGCCTTCGTCTTTTTGAGACAGGGTCTCACTATGCTGTTCTGACTGGCCTTGAGCTCACTTTGTAGCCCTGGCTGGTCTTGAACTCGCAACGATCCACCTGTCTCAGCCTCCCAAGTGTTGGGATTACAGGTGTGTGCCACCAGACCCAGCTCCTTGAAATCTTTTCAATCTTGTTTTTTATTTACATTTTAAAATATGCAATACTTTTAACATAATTTTTTATTCTCATCTAATTTTTATCTCATATCATAAATTTAGTTTTTATCTTCCAGAATTACCGTATTAAAGCAAATATTAATGTAGACTTAATTTTTATATTTTTTAAGCAAAAAAAGATAGTGTATTGTGTGCTTCGTTGTGTCCCTTAATGTTTTTATTTCTCCATTTGAAGCACATTTTGGTGTCAGTACATGGAGTATGTCCTCAATGTTGCTAAGCTGCGTCATATTCTGATATATGATGTACTTGCTAACCAGTCTCTTAATACTCATTACTGTCATTTCCAGCCTTTTGCCTTTATCAACAATGTTGCATTGAATAATTTTTCAGACATACAAGTATATCTCATAGAATAAACAAATTCTTTATAATTAATGGATCAGAGAATATAGGTGTTTACAATTTTAGTAGTTACTTGCAAACTGTCCTCCATAGTTTTTGTACCAACTCACACTCCAAAGACAAATCTACTTTGAAGCATTTTGCTTCTATTTGGCATTTGTAAAATATATCAGCACTAGGAGGGAATGGATTGGTAATGCTCAGTTAGTATCCTCTCTGCCTTTATAGCCTCACAGCCCAAGGAACGCCCCAGATCTGCAGTGCTCCTGGCTGAAGAAACCATGGCTGCTCCAATATTCGCTAATAGACGGTCCCAGCAGAGTGTCTCTCTCTCCAAAAGTGTCTCTATACAGAACATCACTGGGTAAGTGGTCGTTTAGCTAGTACAGTTGACACCTGGGTGAAAGGAGCATAATAATCACATCATTTGACAAAAGATGCTTCTTTTGAGAAACAAATGCATAAAATAATGGGTTGGTGCACAGGTTGGTGTTGGAGACAGGAGAAGGGGAATTGTGAATTGAATATACTGTCATGGCTGCAATTTTGTGATAGATACCGCCTTTAAACACTATTATTAGGCTGATTGCTCTGGCCATTTGTACATGGTAAGTCCTGTTTTTGAAAATCCTGAGTTTTACAAAGATGACTTGATTCAAAATAAAGAATAGGAAAAAAGATAGTAAAATAATTTTTGTTTGCAGCTACTTATTTACATTTTCAAGTATTACACTTTTCTGTTTTACCTATGAGCCTTGTTTCTTTTTAAATCTGTTTCCCAGCCTTGCCTCAGCTCTTAAGTCAGTTTCATAGAGGTGAGTTATGGGCCCCTTACTACTCTTCCTGCTCTTTTTCACTCTGTTCCTTTTGTCATCCCCTACAAAAGTTGCCATGGCTACAGGCTGTTCAGACATTGCCTATCAAATGGTTCGCACGGGGCTGATTGTGTTATTGACTGGCTTGGGTGAAATGCCCCTTGTCCATCCAGTCTCAGTAAGTCAGGTCAAATGCAGGACTCAACATTTCAGGGAAAATTCTGAACTAAAGGATATAAAATCTTAAGTCTGTATTTTCTAACTCCCATTTTGGTTATAGTTTCCTTAAAAAAATAGTTTCAGGTTGTTTTGTTTTGTTTGTATTTTTAGTATAGGTCTTCTTCTCAGAGTTACAATGTTACCAAAGTTTATTTGCACTGTAACTTTGAAAAGTCGATTCTTAAATAAAACTCAAACTTTTAAATGACGCTTTTGTGTTGTACAAGAAACATTCATTGTGTGCTTGCTATGCTAGCTGGTGAGTTGGGTTTAAGAAAGTCTCAAAAATATAGTCTATTATAAGTGCAAGGTCAGTTATTTAGGGAACAAGAGGGCAAAAGAGTAATGTTTAGGTAATAAAAATTTCTTATGTAAAATTCTCTTTTTAGAAAAGGCTCAAAAAGTTAAACAGATTTGAATTTTCAGTGATATTAAATGCCTCCAACCTTCTTTAATAGTGTTCCACACAGCTATATACCTAAAGCAAATAGTTTGTCTTCAGTCACAGAAGAATGTGCAGCTACCACTTTAGGGTTTTCAGGTACTCATTTAAGAATACAAACACGCTTACCAGAATGTATATTTTAGCAGTATAAACTTATTTTTGTTCTCAGAGTTGGCAATGAGGAGAGCATGTCAAACACCTGGAAATTCCTGTCTCACTCAACAGACTCACTGAATAAAATCAGCAAGGTCAATGAATCAACAGAATCACTTACTGATGAGGGTAAGAAGTTATGGCTTATACATACATGCCTAGCCTCTGTAGAGACTGCATTGTGTTGCAGAATACTGTCTGCCTCTTCCTTACTCTGAAGAGTCTCTAAATTGTAAATCTTCAAACGCATTATAAGGAATTGATAATCACAGTTAGTAATTGTGAGCTGTCCTTTAAAAGATGCCATTAACTTTAATTTGGGCATACTCTACTGCAAATTCTTTTTCTTCCCCTAGACTTTGGGATCGACTCATGACCTCGCACTTGCCAGGCAGGTCCTTAAGCCACTGAGCTAAATCCCTGGCCCCTCCCCTAGACTTTTGTATATTCCAATTCTAGCTATCTTGGCAGAATTATAAGGCTGTTCTCTTTAAACATGTAAATGTAAGCTGGGCGTGGTGGCTCACGCCTGTAATCCCTGCACT
>RJWT010023462.1:0-16804 GCA_004365215.1 Cuniculus paca | reverse complement strand
CCCAGGAAGAGGATGAATGCAGGAGAAGCAATTAGTGTTCATTGTGTAGACCTCAGGGTGGATTTTAACAGCTAATAAGTCCAGAGCTGGGACATTAACTGAGGGCAGGCCTGAGAAGGCTACTCCAGGAGCAAGCCCACTTTTCCTGGGTGTCTACTGAAGATGGAAGGCAGCTGGCAGGGCAGGTGATACGGTAATGAAAGAGAAAACAAGACCCTTAAATAGCACGTCCCACTCTAAGACTTCCTTCTCTAGCAGTAAACTCATGTCATGGACCCAGTCTGTCACATTCTCAGAACAATGTACTCGATCCATGAAAGGCTGTGTCCATCTATATCAACAGAGCATTTAAGATGCCAGTCCAGCACAGATCCTTCTGGTAAATTATGCTGACACCCTGTCCCGCAGTGGGAAAACCACCACCGCTCCTGCTCAACCCCTGTCCAGAAGAGATGTCTTGTGTTCTAGGTTGTCCCTGCAGGTCTGTTGTCTTCTCTTCTACTTTCAAATGAGCATTAATTCCTCTACCTATTAACTAACACTGAAGCCGATCAAAATCAAGTTGCTTTGCGTTATTTCCAAAGATTTTTATGCTTATACTTTCAATCTGGAAGACTTGCAGTCAACAAATCAACTTGAACGTAGTGGGGAGGGTAAAATAATTTTTTGTTTTAAACACTGTATTTGTCAGAATAAACTTTAAAGGTGATGAATGCTAAGAACGGATTATGTTTCTTAAGCAAACATGGTCGTACACCTCTGTAATCCCAGCACTCCGAGAGGCTGAGACAAAAAGATCCCAATTTTGAGCCTGGCCTGGGTAACTTAGCATAACCCTTTCTCAAACAATGTGCAGGTAGCTCAGTGTGAAGGTCCTGGGTTCAATACTCAGAAATAAACAAATGAGACCACTCAAAGAGGAGCTAGACACTCTGCTTGGCTAGACGGGCTCTGGCTAGACAGGAGGGTCACTTAGGTTCTTGACCCCTGCTGGTATGATTCAGGTAGCACTCACATTTTAAAAAGTATACCGAAACATAATTCATATAAAATACATTTATTTAAAGTCTAAAAATCAATTATAGTTAGCACATTTACAAGACTGTAGTATCCATGTTTTTCATGCTAACCTCAGAGATGTAACATGCACACAGAGGACAGGCATTTGAGTTAAAACAAATTGCTTGACTTTGAGACAAACTAGTAATTCAACTATATGGTAAAAGTTACTTTATAATTTTTCAGGAATTTTGAGAATTTAAAAAATTTAATAGACTATCAGAGCAGTTTTATATTCACAGCAAAACTGAGAGAAGATGCAGAAGTAAAGTTAAGTTTCCAACTATAGTACTAAATTCTCTAAGTTAATTGAACTGATAATTTACATTTGAGATAAAACCAAAAAGTCTACAATAGTGCTCCATGTTTCCTTCTATAAAATTCACCAAATAGTTATTATCCTTGTAAGGAGTTATTCTGTATTCATTTAAAATAGCTTTTTCCTTTTTAAAAATTTATTTGGACACTTATTGATCACTATCCTACCTCTCTTATTGAAAAAATAAAACACTCAAACCAAATTCAAGTGATAAATAACTAAAAGTATCCAATATTAACCCAATCCTTATCCATTCTTTTATACTTTAGATGAAAAAGATTGAAAGATATTGCAAATATGTATTTCACATGGCTTTGAAATAAATATTGATCACTTTCAAGTAAATTTGGTTTACAGGGACTATTACCAGAAAAGTTGGATATAGAATATTTTTATAGAAAGTGATCTAAAATATTATGAAGAAAAAGTAATCACACTAGTTGTTTCTGAGTCCTATTAAAGCAAATGGGAGTTTGTGCAATCGTTTGGTGAGTTGAGACTTGTCACCTGGTTTGGTTGAAAATCAAACACTTTTCTTAGTGCTGGGAATAACATAGGACCTAGTGATCAGAAGATAGAATTCCCAAGTCAGCAAAATCTGATTTGATCTCTACAAGGTACGTCTAAGACCTTAAGGAAGATATCACTAATCCTAATTTTCCCATGCGACAGTGGAGAGAATTAACAGTACCTATCTCTTAAGGCATTGTTAAAGATTCTATGGAGGGTACTGTACATGAACACTTATCAAAAGACCTGTGGCATAATTTATATGCAAATAGCACAAATGACGGAGAAATAATAATATGAAAGAACAGTTTAGCACTGTTGAATGCTCACTACAGTGCTGGGCTAAGGCAGGAAGATCATAGAACCCACAAATATATAGTTTGGGTTCTGAGAGTAGAGGGGCTCTACTGGCTTTCTGAGGTCGCTTTGGGAAATTGAGCATAAAAAAGCAAAGAGAACAAACAGATTGATTTGACCTGAAAGATAAAAGATAATAGATGAGTCTAGAGAGATAAGCAGTACTGCTGGGAATGCCTTTCAGGTAGCTCATGGCTGTGAAGAAGGAAAGGAGTGGAGGAAGATGGGGCGGAGAGTGGGCGAACAGTGGTTCTGTGAAGGGTTAGGTGACAATCAGGAAATGTTCACTCCATCCCATGCGCCTCCTCCATTAGCTTAGGAGAAAATCTCTACCGTGTTGGCTTTAGCCCATGTCTTCCTTGGTCAAAGTCTCATGGGCAAAATGACATTGTGCTTGTTCTGGTTTAGAATTTAAAAGGCATGATGAGCTAAATTCTCTGACACCTTAGGGTGGGATCTAGTCCTGGCTCTCTGTCATAATAGAATCCGCACAAAGTTTAATTCCTTCATATTATAGCAGTCACATCAAAATGGCATCTAATTTTAGAGGATTTATTGACAGGAATTACAAACCACTTCTGTGTGTATTTTATTACAATTATGAAGTTATCAGAGAATGTAGATAATGTGGATTGCTGAGAATAAGATCTTTCTGAGATTCCTACTTCCCATTTTGCTTTAGAATCCAAGCCCTTGAAAAGTTGAATTTCTCTTACATTTGTACATTAATCTTTCCCAGGTGATAGAGAATAAGAGAGTAAAATAAAAAGCCCTAAAATAAAATATTCTAATAATTTCCTTCCAAAACTAGGCACTAAACCTTGCCTAAAATCTTAAATTCATTCTAGGAATATTAACTCCAAAAAGTACAGTCAGAAACACTATTTCTTACCCAATATTATACACCATATTATATATGGACAGCAGAAATAAAATTTTGCCATGAAACTTTTAAAGCTACACTTCAGTACCACTCATTGCACTTACAATTAAAGGGTTTGGAGATGCTGAAGATTACAGAGAATTCCAGATGTGCAGGGAAAGCCTGACTGCAATCAAGAAGCATTTCAGTGTAAACTTTTCTGAAAATTTGCCTAAGGACATCTCAGAAAGCAAACAAGCAAGGCCTCCAAGTCCCTAATAATTCATTGGGATATTTTTCTCGTTCTAACTATAGATGCTCTGTGGCTCACTATGGTTTTATGTCTTGATAAACTCTTCATACATTGAACATGGCATCAGTGCAAAATGCATTAACTACACCCAACCTTCCCAACATCATAGATAGCAACGCGGTGAGAGATGGGTCGTTGTTTATCCTCATGATCCTGTGGACGGCGGGGAGCTGTGGCTCACGGCCACTACTCAGCTTGGTAAAGGAGAGCTGTGGTACACATCACTAAACTGGGAAATTGGAAACGTGAGTGACTTCCTGCTGAACACGTGCTTTTCACACCATTGCGAAGTCAACAGTCATAACTCGGACCATGAGCAATCACAAATCAGGTACCATCTGTTCCACTCTCTTCTCTAATTTTGCATTTATATTTTAAAAAAGGCAACCCATGGATTCTAAAACCCAGGTCTGCACTAACCCTGGATCTGTGCCAGATGGATGACTGGTTCTCATGGATGCTGTCTGTGGGTGGTTCGCTCAGATGCTGAAAAAAAAATGCCCAGGATAATCAGAGTTATTGTCCTTTATTTATGAAGTCAAATCAAAGATCAAAATTGCCACTAGTATTTAAAGGAATTTTTATGTTGGTATAATTTATGGTTTTTAACATGTCTTCAGGATCTGACTTGAAAAAAATATGAATTGTAAGGAGTATTACCATTTCTACTTCAAATGACATAACATGATACCTAAAAAGTACCTTACTCATTCTTATTTGCAAAACATGGCCCCACATGTGATAGTTTGATGACTCTAGACTGAAAAGTAACAGAAAAACCTTTTTCAAAATTATTCATTCAGATAGTAGATGCTCAAATTTTATTAACTTACCATCATCAAAAAATATCTGGAGTCTAAACATTTGACTATAGAATTTAAGACACTATAAGCTTACTGTCTGTTTAAGCATATCAAATCAGATTGTTCTTTATTTACTTATTAGTAAAAATATTATGAAAAGATTGTGTTCCAAGGGATTTACATCTTGTCTTCTGAAAATACTTCCTAGAAGGTACTGTATGTTCCTTTAAAATTATTGCTAGTTGTAAAAGTGGGCACGCACACGCCAGGGTGTGCACGAGGCAGCTTTTACAATGCTCCTGGGTGTGCGAGGCCTCCAGGGCACCAAGCCAAATTCCAAGCTGCTGTCCCCCCTGCAACAGTATAAACGCACACTGCAGTGTGTCATTGCAATTATACCTTTTTATGGCTTTGGAAAAAAGTTCCTCCTTCCCTTCAGTAATTTTAAACATTAACCTCCAACTTTCAGAAGTGCTCAAGATGGTTTAACTCTAGGTTTTCTATCAACAAGAAGTGGCTCACTAACACCTATCTTCTTACTATGCAAACTTCATCCATCACAAATCCGAAGATCAAAATATGCAAGAACTTGAAAGAAAAACAGGTGGGAGAATGGTCGAGAGTAGATATTTTCTGCTAATCTGTCAAAACAAATCAGACAGGTTTATTTCCAGGGGTAAATATTTTCTAAAAAGTTGAGATCATCTTAGCATGTTTAATTGATTTATACATTAATGGCTTGTATTTCTTTCCTTTTCTTTTTTTTTTTTCTTTTGATACTGGGAGTCAAACTCAGTACCTTTTGCTTGCCAGGCAGTTGCTTATGCCACTGAGTTATATCCCCAGGCCAATGACTTGCATTTATAAAAATTTTAGGACGAGTAAAATCATCTTATTAGCTATTGAACTTCCGTGAAAAAGAAACACTTCCCACAAACTTAGTATCTAATAGTTAAAGGATAATAAATGCAAACACATAAAAACATTAATATTAGCATCTGTACTTGCTACACTTTAAGGTTACATGGTAACATGTGCTTTCAAAACTATTTTAATACAAGTTACAGAAATATGTGCAAGAACTACTTGAACTGGGAGTTGAATTCTAAAAGAAAAACTTGGTGAAGTAGATGAAGATCAGAGACTCATAATGGATAAATTCATAGGAAGGCAACTAGAAGAAATTTACAGAAACATTATTCTAGAGAGTATTGATGGCAGGAAAGGAGGCACCAGAAGAATGAGGAATAGGTATAGTATTCTTAGAATTTATCATGGGGAAATTGAGCAAGAAAGAAAAATTGTTCTATTTGAAGTTGGAAAGGATATTCACAAGTCATTTTGTTCATTTTTCTTATATTAGTCATTTTGCGAGTAGTTTTCAGTAATCTCTTTGATAGAACCTTTAAGAAGCTATTTACATCTTCTTTTAATATATATTGTGGGGAAAAGAAAACACAACTCATTAGCTTGGAAGATATCCCTTTCTCCTTTTGAGCAACTGAGTAAATAACGTCTTCACAGGGGGCCAACATTTAGTATTTGTGTCTATCAGACTGTATTTTTCCTCTTCTGTCAGACAGTGCGAAGTCTCCTCTTTAGAGTTTTAAACCCTTAACACTCTCCTTTGCATCTCTTCCCCCATCTTCATCTCTAGCCCAACAAATCTCTGTTCGCTGAATAATTTCCCATTGTATATAATTTCTAGATTCCTTATGATTCTCTTTGTCTCTATTTTAAATTTATCAGTGTCCTGTTTTAAGTGGAGCACATAGAATTAGTCATAATTCTGCCTGGCACAACTGAGTTTTACTTTTGTTGACTTTATTGACCTAAGTAATATGCTATTAAAGCAGTCAACATTTACATTGGCTTTCTCAAGATCTGAGTTATATTACTGACTTAAATTGACCTTACTGTCAGGCAGGGCATTTGGAAGAAGCGTTCTGTATGGTTAAGTTAGGACTTCTCTGTCTTAGTAATGTGTAATTGGTTTTCTTTAAACTGAACTGTAGGACTTTACATTTAGGCCTATTTTGTTGCATCTGAAATTAACCCTTTCAATCTTCAGTACCACAAAAGTAAATAAATAAAAAAGGAGGGAAGGAAGAGGAAATAAGAAGAAAGAAGGAAGGAAGGAAAGAAGGAAGGAGGAGGGAGGGAGAGAGTCAGAGAGAGAGAGAAAGGAAGAAAGGAAGAAAGTTAGTCAACCCTGGAACAACATAGGTTTGAACATTTGGATGAACCTCTTAATGAGATTTCTTTCTTTTGAGATTTTTGACAATTTGAAAAAATTCTTCTATAAACTCTCTAGACTAGAAATACTTTTGAAAACTGAGAAAAACTAAGGATGCCAGAAGTGCATAAAATGCATATAGATAGCAATCTATTTTATTATTTACTATCATAAAATATACACAAATATACATAAAAATTCAAATGTGTCAAAGCTTGTACACACGGATACAGACCTTCCACAGCCCCATTTGCAGCCAAGGGAACTGCAAACAAATACGAAGGTGCAGTATTAAATTATAACCGCATCAAACGGTCATGCCCATAATGCTAATTCTGCAGCACTTCCTGTTGCCGTGGAGTGAGCTCGGCGATGAGTGTCCACCTAGAAGGATGCTGATCCTCTCACTTGAGTGAGCCATCTTCTCCCTGAAAATTGTCTTTCAGTGAAAAGTGATCATTCAGCTTCTTGTCTGGTGTTCACTGTACATGATGGGGTAAGATAGAAAATATATTAACTAACTGTGTGCTATGAGCAAGGCCTCCATTCTATTAGTGAAAATCAGGGGTAGATTTCCAACTACTCGGGGTTTGTCCCTCTAATCTCCCAGTGTTCAAGGTCATCTGTATTTACCTTAGCCCTTCCTTTCAGCCTATATATATATATATATATAAATTTTTTTAATGTAGCCATCTATTCTTCAGCCAGAGCACCTAACTTGGTGTCACTTGGGACTATGACAGGCCTGTGCATAGATGAAGCATGGACCTTCGAAACTGACTTGTGTTCGAATTCTGAGTTTTCCATTTGCTGTAACTTTTTAGAGGTCACTTAACCTCTGTGAACCTCCATAAAATAGGAAAACTAATGCTTACTTTATGATGCTGTAGAAACATTTCAATGAGATGTTGCCTGCAAAGTGCTTAGGCCAATGCTTGTTTTATGACTGTGTATCATCCCACACATTCATGTTATGCTCATCATATACACAATAGGTACATATCATGTGTGTGGCATGGGCATGTCATGTACATATGGAGTTTTGCTTTTCCTGACTTTATTGATCTAAGTAATATACTACTAAAGTAGTCAATGTTTTATATTAATCTATCTATCTATCTATCTATCTATCTATCTATCTATCTATCTCCTGTAGATGCAGAGTAGAGGTAGAAAACCAGAATAGCATTAGTACTAAAAGAAGCAATGTGTTTATCTTGCAGAATAGAATTCACACTTAATTTTTCCAATTAAGATGGCTGAAGATATTGACAAACATTGACTCTTTCTTAACATATGTTAAAGTTCACAGCAAACCATTTTGTTTTTATAAAATGAGCAATTAAAACTACCTACTGAATTCTGAGTTAATGACAGGATCAATGCCGTACTTGAAGTTGATTACTGAATGTCCACATTCATCTAGTTGGGAAGAAGTGAGGCTAGAGGCCAGACAGTCTTCAACCACATTGCACACACCTCAAACAGGATTCCAATAGCAGTCAGTAAAAGATGCATTACTGGTTTCAGAAGATAAAAAGACTGATCAAAGATGCATGTGCATTTGGCTAAGCCTTATACAACCTTTTTTTTCTAACTACCAGTGAAACTGAGGTTAAAAGTGTATCTCATGTCTCTCAACTTTAATATACCTTTAACTACTTAATGGTATTGGGGGTTATTGTGCCATCTCAGAAGACCATATGACCTGAGAATCCAGCATCAACAAGAAGAAAAGACCTGCCAAGTTCTGCCCCAAGGGACAAGCTGGTGGCTGGCAAATTACTTAATCTCTCTGGGCCTGTTTTCTCTTCTGTAGAAGAGGGATAATAATACTAATTTACCTAGGTTATAATACTATTTTAAAAATTGAATAGGGTGGCGCTAACCTGTGATCCCAGCACTCTGGGAGACTGAGGCAGGAAGATTACAAATTCAGGCCCAGCTAGTGCTCTTTAGTAAGACCCTACCTCAACATCTAAAATAAATAAATAGAAAGTGGTTGGGGTTGTAGTTCAATGAGAAGGCTCTGGGTTCTATTCCAAGTAGTGGAGAAACAAAAAAATGGAATTATGTATTGCAATCAAATTAGTATTTTCTCTTGTATGCAAGATGATTTCTTTGAAGAGGAAGACTTTTATTCTACATTAGAATTTTATAAGCTTAAAATTTTATGATCCTACTCATTTTTAGAGAACTTATATTCTTCTGTATCAGAATCATGAGTCATAGTTCTATTGTCCGTTGAAGGTAATTAAAAGACTAGGAGAAGGAAAAGACAAGCAGGTTGTTAAGGGTTGTGCAGGAAAACAAGGCTGTATGCAAACAAAAACCTGAATTCTAAGCTACCCGGATCTTTAGTGTATGGAAAGACTACATCGGTCACTGCCTGGACAATTCACGTTCTTTTTTTCCTGCTGTTTCTCAGAATCTCTACGCTGAACCCACGTGAAATAATCTGTTGTTCAATGAAGATCAATACAATGAGTGACACAAATTAATTGGCACTGGCATCATCGAGTCAGGCTCCAAGCCATGCTCCTGCGTGTGCATCTATCGCTGATCTGCATGCAAAAGGGGGCACAGAATTTAGCTTCCTCTTCTTTAGCTGTGTGTTGCTCATGTAGGGACATTGAGAAAACAGCACAAAAGCTCACGGAGGTGTCAAACAGCAGGGATGAGAGGCTGAACTTTCCCTCATCCGTGAAGGAGTCAATTAAAGAACAAAGACAACGTTTGGATTTTAAGATCACCAGTCCAAGTAGTTTTAGAATTCTCATCTGTATGTCAAAATCAAACTCCTGATATTTCTTCTTATTCCAAGATAGTGTGGTTAGTATGATATTTTTATGCTTTTAAGGGCAGTGATAAGAGTATTTCATTTTTATTTTTATTTTGCGACTATCTGTCCTTCTTGATTCTGTCTTTATAGGAGCTATTCTAAGTTCAAACAACCAGCAACAGGAAAACTTGAAGGAGAGCTTTCAGAGTTTACCCATCATTTCGATCTCCTGGACATTAAATGTTTTATGTTCCATTTCTTTAAAACACACACACACACACACACACACACACACACACACACACACACACACAATGATTTCTTATATATTCAAGCACCAAAGGAACTGAGAAGGAAGGGAGAAAAAGAACAAAGCCTGCACTCTTCCAAGACCTCTATCATTGTTGGTTAGATTAGGGTGACTTCAACTCCCTATGTAAAGTGCACACTGTAAACTAATCTATGTTTCTGCAATTTAGATAAGATTATTTCAATAGACGTCAGTTTCAGTACTGGGTTTTCTCTCCTTCTAGGACTGGTGTTCTTTTTGACCAGTGAATTGTATGATTGTCATTTGACATAAATGTATCATATCTGAATTACATCTTGTGCTTTCATGCCAGGAGCAAAACATGATTTGTGTTTATATCAGTAAGTGAAGGGAGATCTGTTGACTTTTCTGAACATCAACAAACAAAGTGCAGCAATGTTCCCTGAGTCGGTCAATAAAATCCTAACTGGACACATGTGATGTGCACAAGCTGTCTTTAAAGGCATGCTTACATGGTGTTTTTGTATTATTTTCTTTTTTTTCATAAGTTTTTTTTAGTTCTGTGGATGGAACCCAGAGCCTTACACATATGCTAGACAAGCCTTATCACTGGATTACATCCCCAACCCTTATTTTTTAAATTTAATGTAAGTCATTTTTAAACTACATAATTTATTTGGTTGTCATTACATATCACTAGACTGTGATTCAGTATTTAATTTGCTACAAAGATAAATTCCATTTCAATTTAAAGGAAATGTGAGCAAGAATGTGTTTTTCTGTTATGTAGATAAAGATTATGTCATCTACTATTCATTCCATGATATATATAATAAGCAAAAAGCAAAAAGCATGCATATCATTCATATAAATATTTACAAAATAAAATATAAAAATTTTTTAAAATAAGTGCTTGATAGCAAAACAGATCTTGCTTGCAGTCTCAACTGAGTTAATGATGTCAAACTACTTCCTGTTAATACAATAAATGTTAATTTAAACTCTTAGTCATTGACATTAAAGAGGAAGGCTAATAATACGCTTAACATTAGATCTCATTTTGAAAGATGTATAAAATGCAAGAAAGGCATGAATTAAACTGAAAGTGAAATATTCCTGCAGTTGTAACATCTATAACTCATTTTAGAAGGAAATGCTACCATAGTTACTTAGGCTGAGATCATATTGTGTATATGTGTATTTGAGATAAAGTGTTTGGGATGGCACAGATTTTTTAAATCTACTAATCGTATCTGAAAACTAGAAAAGTACCACCATAAGACTGATTAATAGATTTAAAAAACAAGAAAAAAATAAAAAAACTTTTCCACATTCTTGCTTTCCTACATATAGTACTGGATTTCAATTCTTTTTCCTGATCCAAGTTTAAAAAGAAGCATCTATTCTCTAACTTCCCTTCACCTGGCATTTACGTCTCTCCCCAGTGTGATTTGGCTTCGCTCTCTCATTATACTGGAAGCTCACAGTAGGGAAGAGAAAGCCTCCTAAATGACAAAGCTAATGGGCATTGTTCATCCTTAAACTCTGAGCTGGAAAGAACTACTGACAATTTTCAGGTGTAGGTTTCTCCATAACCAGCGCCTACTCTTTCATGTCCTTCATCCCCTGGTGACTTCTTCCCCTGTTCATCTTCTCACTCAATTTCCTCTGGAGCTGCTGGTGTGTTGAGATCCAATCTGGGACACCCCAACCCCAAGTGATGAAATTCGATGTTGCAACCCTGCATGCTGGACTCCCCAAAGATCAAACTCCCTAAGTCTAAGAATCCATGAAATCACACTCCCTAAAGACTTAAATCTTTAATATTGAAATCCTGAAAACTGAAATCCTGAAAAAACACAATTCCCACTGTAAAAATGACTCAGCGGGAGAAGTAGAAATCTGAATTCTGGGGTAGAAGTTGAGTGCTTTCTGTTGTTCTCAGCAGACTTACAGCACACTAGGTGGAATGAAAACCTGGGGACTGGGAAAGGTGTTGTGTGTGTGTATGTGTGTGCGCGTGCGTATGTGTGTCAGAGGACGCAGGGGGCCCACTCTTTTTGTCGTGGGTGGGCGGCACTGTCCCATCTGCTAGAGACCTCGAGAAAAACAAACACTGAAGGTGAACTGGTCTCTGAGAGCTGGGACAGTTTTCTTCTGCCTCTTTGAAGATCAAACTTCAGGCTCCTCTCCAGCCACCGCCACCTCCCAACCCCTCAGTGGTCAGCCTCAAACCAGGAATTGTATCATTGGCTTCCTTGATTTGGAGGCCTTCAGATTCGGACTGAGCCCTGCTACCTGTATCCCTGAGCTCCAGTTGTAGACAGCACGCTGCTGTTGGAATTCTCAGCCACCATACGTGAGCCAGCTACCCTAACAAGTCCCCTCTCAAACATGTACCTATGGTTAACCCTTATGAGACACCAAGGCACAAATTAGGTAAGAAAAAGGAGTTTATTTGGACTAATCACGAGTTGTAACTTGGGAGATACAAATTTCAGACTGGCTGAAATGTGCTCAGGAGTCTTATAAATTTCAAAGAAGTTTTAAAAAGGAAAAAACCCATAATAAAGCAGAGAATTACACCATGTTTAATTGGTGCAGACAGGATAGCAAAGCTGCCATGTAAGAAAGGGGGTAGGTAACGACGTGAGGCAGTTTTCTAAAAGAGAGGGAGAAAAGGAAACAAATATGGAAATTCTTGAGAAGGGAAGGAGTTACAGACAAGATGACCAGCGGCCAACTTCAGAACTGCAATGCTACACACCAGTAGAAACTGTAGCTTTCAGCATGCAAAAACAAAACAACAACAAAAAACTACAGGATACTGCAAGTCACAGGCTCAAAAGCTTATTTGGAGATAGGCACGGCTGAAGCTTGGTCTCTTATGTTCTCTTACCCTAATATTTTGGGGAGCCTCAGTCATCCTTATTCTGTTTGCTTTTAATTTTTCCACACTGTGTACACAGCTCACTGCTTCTTTGTCTCTGAGGACTAGTGTAGATTGGTACTGGAAGGTGGAATACCCTTTCTCCTCACTGCTTCCTTTACAGCACGATGGAAGAGATCTGCGAAGTTGCTCTTTCAGGCTATGATTAAGAGCACAAGGTTTTCACAATGGGGAGCTTTTAATGAATTAAAGCTTCATTTGCCCGAAGTAACTGACTGACTAAAAATAATTGTGTGCGCATTAGGATGAGAAGATAGTTATGGGATAGGGGTGCTGCCCAGTCACCAGTATTATTTCCACCCATCTCGTGGCTAGTAGGTAAGCACATGCCAAATGGGTTTCCAAGCGTCTGACAGCATAGAAGATGTGAAAATCTAAGAAGAAATGATTGTGCCCAAGTGCATTGAATCATAGAAGAACTTCCTGAAAGAGCAGTGTCAAGTAAAAAGATGAAGGTGAATATATTCTTCGCAAAGAGGCATCCACGAAGAAGAAGCAAGCCCTCCCTGTGAACCAGCGCCACGTGCAGCCCCCACCCCAGCCCGGCAGGGGGACAGCCAGACCCAAGCCCCTTCCAGTGCGCAGGCTGGCAAACAAGAAGAGCCAATCCCCCCACCCCTCCCCGTAAACAACCGGCCGATCTGGAGAAACACAGGCTGTGATGATAGCTACTGAGGTGAAATGTAATTTGATGCTTGTGGTGCTTTGGCATTTCACTGACCTTGCAGGTCTAGGGTCAATGGGCTGATCACTGGTTGAGAGGATAGCAGTACGCAGTGTGGCATCTAGGGGGAGATCTTCTGAGGGTGGTAGCCATTGTTGATTCCCTATTGTCTTGTTTTGAAGTCCTGTATCATTTTCATTGTTTTGGTGGGTTGGGTTTTATTCTCTTTTGTTTTGATTATGTTATATCTGGTGGCATGAGCAGCTGTTTCAGGGATAGCAAGATATATCATGGTAGCCATTTTGAATTTACTACTGTCTTGTTTTGAAGTCCTTTATTGCAGTCATTGTTTTGTTTTTATTGGTTCTATTTTGTTCTGTTGTTTGATTTTTACTATGTCTGAAAGGATCTGCAGCTATTTTGAAGACAACATGAGGCATTATGCTAACTATTGTTGATTTTGTATTATTTTGAAGTCCTGTATCACTTACACTGGTTTGTTTTGATTGGTTTTATTCTGTTTTATTTTCCTTGGTTTTATCCTCTTTAAAATAAAATTAAAAAAAAAAGAGGCATCCACTAAAAAAGAAAAAAAATATTAGCTATTTGTCTCAATGCAAGACTTCAAAATGTAATTAATGAGCATGAATGCCAGCCAGCTCTCTATCTCTGCCATTGCTCATGGTCTATGTAATAGACTTTTTGATATGTTGAAGTTTCTTTGAAAAATTGTTGTGGTTTTAGAAGGGGACATTTTTCCCCTTGGAGAGTTTCAGAGTGGCTCTGCCTGAGTACCTGACTTTTAAACCAATCTCCATACCAAGAGAATGCATTGCTGTGATTCAGTAGGCTGGGTCTTAGCCCACATCTGTTCCTTTAAACTCAAGGACTAGTTCCCATGTGATAAAAAGAGTCCTGTTACTAGAGGTGGGGTGTGTGGGTGCAGGGTGCATCACAGAGAGGGGGGATGGAAAGGACACATGTGCTTTCTGTGACCATGTGAGAATTTCATGGCACTCCCTTTCATTCTTCCCTTCATCTCCATCTCAAGTGAGTGGAAACTCAGTTAAGAGTGGGGAGACATGCCAGCCTTAATACACGTGTGCATATGCGTGTGTGTGTGTGTGTGTGTGTGTGTGTGTGTGAAAGCTGAATGGAAATGAGTGTACTTCAGAATCGGTATAGAATTGGAAATGTTCAACTTCATATTCCTCTCTCACTTTTCTTACTCTAACTTTCCACTCCCTTCTTCAATATACCAAAACAGCAGAGTTAATCAAGTTGCACTGTATTGAGATTCAGCAAATACTGTGTGTACCATGGGCCACATCTGAGTCTCAATAACGTGAGCTGAATATTCCTGTTGCACTGCAGAGTTGTCCAGATGCTGTGCCAGAGAACCAGGTGCCAGAAAAGGAAGAGTTTTAGGAGACACTGGCAGCACAGAGGTGGCAAGACAGACATTCCTGTATTCACATGAATAACATGTGTATATATTTTGGTTTATTTACAATCTAAATTTCTGCAAGCACCATCTAGCTTCTATGCTTTTTCCTCTCTTCTTCAAATCTGCCTTTCTGTTCTCTTCACTCCTTTTTCCTTGTTCCTCTTCCTTTCACTTTTATTAAATCATTCGAAGTCAAAGTAGCATAGTCTGTGCTACATTTTCCTACAATTGCCAATTTTCTTTTTCCAACTGTTCTTTGAAGTCTTCTTGTGAAGACCATTCCATTGCAGTGTTTTTTTTTTTTAAATGACTTGACAGGTGTGTAACTCTGCACTGAGGATACCTACATTTCCACTGCGTGTTTCTCCAGTGGAAGTACTGTTCATCATTTTCTCATCTCCCATGAGTAAAGCATGATCAGGAGATGTTCTCCTTCTTTTGATTCCCCATTGTGCACATCAAATCATCACTGTTACACTTACGTAAAGATGTATAATATCAAGCTGATTACAACTGAAGACCCTGGAGTTAGATTACTTGAGTTTGAATACTAGCACTGTCACTTACTGTGTAACTCTGAACAAGTGATAATCAAGATTTATACATTTACATTAATGATTCACCTAAAAACTCAAACAATGCCTTCTCCTCAGTCTTAATGACTTTACCTCTTCATCAATCCCCTCATTAATCCACTTCATCAATCTTGTCAATTCTGCTATTCCTCAAAAATTTGAAATCCAAATATCTAATCTTTAATTTCTTTGTATATACTACCTGCTATTTTAAAATGAAAGGCTTCCTGGGTCATCCTGATTGCCATTTTCTTCCAGTTTTTGGTTCCTTTCTGCTTCTTATTCACCCATATGTGGTTGGTAACTTCTGTTTGAACATAGAAATATCTTGTCAAGAATTTTCATTTATTTTTTTCTGTACTTAGTTAATTTGTTTCTAAATATTGGCTGATTATTCAGGGTTGCCAACTTTTCAGGTCCAGGTTTCTTATCTCTGGGGAGCTACTTTAACATTTACTCAACTACTTTTTTGAGCTTCAATTCATCCCCCACTATTCATTCTCCTCAGATTATCTTAATTCAGGTAGCTAATGCCATGGCGTACAATTTCTGAGCTTTCTGGCCTCCTACCTGGAAACAGGTCCACATTCATACTCACCCTTCCTCAATTCATTTAGATTCAAAGAAAGTCTTTTCAAGATCAGCCCTTCACTTTTATCTTGGTCTCATCCCTCCCTACTTCTGTTAGTTTTTTTCCATCAATTATTTCCTCAGTCTCTCTCTCTCTCTCTGTCTGTCTCTCCCCATCTTCTATAGATTTAATTGAGCTTCTGCCATCATAAAATATGTTCCTCTTGTCCTGAATTACCTCTTGATTCTCCTTTCATTGCTCTTCTCTTCTCTTCATTGAAAATCTTCAAAGAGTAGGCTACAATTTAGTTTTTAGTTGCTTCAATAATCATTTACTTGTCAACTCACTGCAGTAGTAGCTCAGTTCTTACAACACTGGATAATGTCATTATTGTCTTGCTAAATGTCAATCCAAAACAGGTTTTGGTCCTTTTATTAATGTACTTGATACTGCTGAGGGTTGTCCCTTGGCACTGCCATTCATTTCCTCCTGCTGTCAATTTCCACAGTAGCCCACACTTAGAGGATCTTTGCCCTCTCTGCTCATATCTGGCCTATCCAACTTACTGGGCCTGTGGCTTTGTCTATGGCATTTTGCAAGCTTCTACTCTTGGACTCTTTCTCTGTTTGGTCTTTGTAATCTCCTGAGTGATATCATGACTATAATTAATTCTTTGGGTTTCAAATTTATATTCCCAGTTCAATCTTTTTCCCAAATATTTGGACATATTTCCAGTTGTCTGGTGGACATTTACACCTACTTGTAATAAAGGTAGCAAAAGTTCAATGTGTTCAAAATACACTCATCTTTACTTGCCATTCCAAAACTCTGTCCTGTGTTTTCTGTTTGAGGTGTTGACAAATCTTGTCATTTGATCAGTTATTTGACCCTGTTGATTTGGGTTATTACTTTTAAAATTCCTCCCCTTATTTCTTACTATCTCAGCTTTGGATCCAGCCTTAACATTTCTCACTTAGGTTCCTTCTAACTGCTTTCTGTATCTTTAACTGTCTAAATCTTGAATTTTAACAATGAAGTATAGTTGTGCATCTGTAAGATCCACATCCATGGAGAGAGAAAAAAAA
>RJWT010023461.1:0-16815 GCA_004365215.1 Cuniculus paca | reverse complement strand
TAAAAAAAATTTTTAATTAGAACCAAAAGAAATGTGTGGGGGCCAGGGCAGCAGGGTGGTCACCCTGATAAGCCTTTCTGTTCTGCACAGAGATCCAAGCCCCTTCAGACCCTGCCAGCCAGGCTCAGCAAGGTCATCTAGCTGGCTGGTGTTCTGGGGTCCTTTTGCCCCTCCAGAGCTACCCTTTGTCCTGAGCTAAGTCTGGGGCGGGGACTGACCTGTGCCACACAGTCTGAAATTTAAGCATAAATCAGTGTCCTGCTTTTTACCCAGCAGGCCTGTGCTGGCCGGGGCCCATGTGCAGTCTGACCCTGTCAACACCGTGCTCGATTGGCCACTCCACTTCCTTTCTGCTGTCGCCGGGGCTTTCAGTACAGCATCACAGCTGTGACCTCTTGGGCCATATGTGGCCCCTGACCACTTACTCTCCTTTGTTTGCCCCAAGCCCCAGCCACATTCTTCCCAGCTTTGATTCAAGGTTAGGATCTTCCTTTGCAGGGCATCGCTGTCCCTGTGCATGTGGACAGCCCAGTAGTCCCTTTCATCCTGCAGATGGTGGTCAGCTTGTTTTGTTTTGTTTTACTTTGTTTATTAGAGACAGGGTTTCAGTATGTAGTTCAGGCTGGCCTTGAACTGTTTGTAGCCCAGGCTGGTCTCAAACTCTCAGTGATCCTCCTGCCTCAGCCTCCCAAGTGCTGGGATTACAGATGCCCCACCATGCCCAGTGTGGCATTTTTTCCAAGAGATCTGAGGCTGGTTGCTATGGTGAAGTTAATGATTACCAGGTACAGTTTAGGGCTGGTCTGTCAGGTCCAGTAATTTCTGGTTGAAGGTTACTTTTTTCCTCTCACTAAGACTCATTACCACTCTTTATCAGTGCAGAAGCCTTTGAGTTGCATAAATTCAAACTATACCAAGTAGAACATTTTTGTTCTTGTTCCCAACCTGGGCAGCATGAAAGCCACCCGGGAATACAGTTCAAAAATATCCACCTGGTGGTACATGTGGAACAGGTGATATGACACTCTGGGGTCCAGCCCTTCCTTCTGGGGAGTATAGGGGGACAGGGTGGCAGGCCAGTGTGTGATCTACAAACCCATCCCAGGAGGAAACTTTTCTCCTCCCAACCACTGTAGGTCCGCTGTTCAGATCCCACCGCCAGCGAGGCTACCTGGGAATGCCCACATGCCTGGGCAAGGCGCACCGTCCTGGCAGCCCATTTACACCCTGTGTGCCCACACTTGCCCACGAGTGCTCTGTGCAGTGGGAAGCAGACCCCTGGCAGCACCCAGCTGGGTCCTCATTTTTGCAACTGCCTTCGAGTCTCCTGATTTTGAGGCTGAACATCAGAGAGCTGGGCCGAGAAGGAGTGGACCTCCCAACTTGAGGTTCACTCCTGCGCTGTCTGTCCCTGAGCTGCCCTGCCCTTCCCAGTTCCATGGGTTTGTGAAGCAGGCTGGGGGCACGCAGCACCTGAGGGTGGGGGCTACTGGAGAGGTTCACCAGGTGGCAGCCTCTGTCAGCCTGCGGGGCCATCCTGGCCAGTCCTCTTCCCCCAGCCCAGAATCACTCCAGGGTCAGGAGGCTGCTTGCTGCCTCCACAGCCACAACCTTGGGACCTGTGATTTCAGCTTCTTTTGTGCACCTTGGACTGTGATCACGAGGCTGCAACAACATCAAAAGGAGCTCAAGTTAGGAGAAACAGAGGTCAGCCCCAGAGAGATGGAGATTCCAGGGTGCCAAGAGCCCTTCACATGACAAGTGCGGATGTACTTTCCCTCCTGCCCGCGGCTGGCGGTTACTTTGCTCCAGCGTCTCCATTCCCCCATGCATTGTCCGAGGTAGATGCCGCCGATTAGTCCCAGCCTCCTTCCCACGAGGCTCGGATCTGGCATCAGAAATCCCTACTTTTAGCCAGGAGTGATGGTGCATGCCTAGAATCCCAGCAGTCTGGGTGACTGAGGCAGTAGGACTCCAAATTCCAGCTAGCAATTTAGTAATTCAGCAAGACCCTGTCTCAAAATTTGAAGAAAAAAAAATTTTTTTTTTAAATGACAAGGGATGTCGCTTAGTGTAAAGACCTTGAGTTCAATCCATAGTACTGAAAGAAAGGAAGGAAAGAAGGAAGAAAGTTGGAAGGGAGGGAAGAAAGGAAAGGAGAGGAGAGGAGAGGAGAGGAGAGGAGAGGAGAGGAGAAAGCCACTTCCACTTCCAGTGTCCAGCAGACCAGAATTTAGAGGAAAGCTGTGACAGCTATCTCAGCAACTCTCTCAGTTCTGTACGTGTCACATCATGCCTCCCTCCCCCTCTCCCTCCTTCCTTCCCTTTCTTCTCTCTCTTCCTCCTTCTGGAGTGTGTTGATGGCCCTGATTCATGCCAGTTCGTTCCTCCAAGGTCCTCTTTTCCTCTGGGGGTCCAGACAGGTTAGAGCTTTCTGAGGCTATGCCTTGAAGCAGTGAGGAGCTGGTGGGGCCCAGTTTCCCATTGCAGAATGGCTAGCTAACCACTGAGCAGCACTGCCTGCCAACCTGTCCGCCTTCGCACTCTGTGGTCCACACATACTCATGGGCTTACGAGTGGCATGCACTAGTTGGTGGCACAGGAGACGAATTCTTTACTTGCATCCCCCATCAACCAACTTTGCGTCTAAGATTCCTCAGATGTCTGAGCCACTGCACCTATGACCCCTTTCCACTACTGTCCCCTTTCTGGCCACACAGTGTCCCCACCTGGGCCATCTCTGCCCTGCTCACCTTCTGAGCCCTGTGCAGGGCACACTGTGTGTTCCATGGATGTTCACTACCTGTCAGCTCCATGCCTGCATCGTGCAGGGTTGGGAAGATGCCACCTCCAGCCTCGGAGGAAGCTACAGGTAAATGTGTTCAGAGGAGCAAGGCAGACCCGCGTGAGACATGGACAGAGCCCCCAGCTGTTTACTCACTGGATGATTGCTGATCATGTCCCATAGGCCTGTCCCTGTGCTGGGCACTGGAGGATGGTGACAGGGACAAAATCCCTGACTTTAAGAAACTGAGATTTGGAATCTAGTCAGCGACCAAATGGGGACTGCAAACAGGAAGCATGTGGTAGGGGTGGTTCCCTGCCCAACTCTGGAACTGGGTGGCACCGAATGGCCTCTGAGTTGGCAACTGCAGGTGCAGGAACAGCTGGGCAGCCACTCTTGGGCCTGAGTGAGCCAGAGTCTATGTACCCAAAGCTGCTTTGCAGCTTTTATTATGAGAAGTCGAACTTCCCACACTTGGCTGCTTCCTCAGTCCACACAATACAACAACCTTGGGAGAAGGGATGTGATGTTAATCTTGGTTGGCTTGCGAGTCACTGCAGAGATTAGTAAAGCATGCTCCTGGGAATGTCTGGGTGGGTCATGGGGGCATGACCTTGGGGGTTATATCTGGTTCCTGGCTGCCCTGAGGTGAGCAGCTTTTTTCTGCCCTGTCCTTCTGCCATGTTTCTTCCTTAGAGCCAGCCTGCCATGGACTGAACCCTCTGAAACTGACCCTAAATAGACCTCTCCTCCTTAGGTTGTCTATCTCAGGTATTTTGTCCCAGCAAGGGGAAGCTGACCAATATATAGGGGATGTGCAAAAGAGACAATTTTTAAAAAAAATAGTTTTATTGGTACATTTTAGATATACATAATAGCATTCATAATACAGAATTTGTACCTGTACATGATATATCGTAATTCTTTTTTCCCTTTTCCCTCCCCTCCCTTCAACCCCTCTTTCCCTCCTTATTTACAAAAGCTTTGTTTCCATTTTTTTCTATTCTCTTTTTTCCTCCTCCTTTCCTTCCTTCCCCCTCCCTATTTCCCCTTCTCATTTGAATATTTTCTTCCTATTTCACAATATCTATTATACATTTTGGTCTGTATTTACACTTTCAGTTTCTTACCCTAGAGAAACCATGCGATATTTGAATATGTGTGTCTGATTTATTTTACTTGAGTATGGTCTCAGAGTACATCCATTCACCCAGAAATGTCTCGTTTATCCTCCTTCATGACTCCATTATATTAAAAAACCACATCTTTTTTATCCATTTGTTCATCAGTTGATTGGCATTTGGGCTGTTTCTAAGATTTAGCTATAATAAACTGTGCTTCTATAATCATGAGTGTGCATATATAGCTGTTACAATATATAAAGTTTTTCTTTCAGGAGATACCAAGAAGGGGAATAACTGGATCAAAAGGAGCCTCTCTTTTGATTAGCACAGTGGTTGCACCAATCTACATTCCCACCAACAGTGGAGAAGCGTTCCTTTTTCCCCACAGCCCCTCCAGCATTTGTTATTGGTTGATTTGATGATAATAGCCATTCTTTCTGGAGTGAGATGGAATTTCAGTGTTGTTTTAATTTGCATCTCTAGAACAACCAGTAATATTGAACATTTTTTTGTATATTTATCTGCCATTTCTGGTTTTCATCTGAGAAGAGTGTATTCATTTCAGATGCCTATTTTTGGATTGGATCTTTACATTTGAGTGGTCTGATTTTTTTGAGTTCTTTATATATTCTATATATTAGTCCTTTGTCTGAGGAACAGCCGTCAAAATTTTTTCCCCACACTGTAGGTTGTCACTTCACTCTGTTGGTGGTTTCTTTTGCTGTGCAAAAGCTTTTTAATAGAATGAGATCACAGTTATTAATTCTTTGTATTCCTGTGCGATTGGAGTTTTGTTCATAAAGTCTTTGCCTACATCGATATCTTCAAGAGTTCTACCTGTTCTGTCTCCCAGCAGATTTAATGTTTCTGCTGGGAACAAATCTTTGATCCATTTTGATTTTAGTTTAATGCATGGTGAGAGACATGGGTCTATTTTTAGTCTTTGGCATGTGGAAAGCCAGTTTTTCCAGCATCATTTATTAAGGAGGCTATCTTTCTTCCAGTAAAGGTGTTTGGCCCTTTTGTCAAAGATAAGGTGGCTAAGTGTGTTTTTGAGTTGTTTTGTGCATCTTTTAGTCTGTTCCATTGATCATTGGGTCTGTTTTTTCCTAGTACCATGGTGTTTTTATCGCAGTAACTTTGTAATATAATTTCAAGTCAGGGATTATGATGCCCCCTGCCTTGCCTTTGTTGCCCAGAATTGCCTGTGCTG
This sequence comes from Cuniculus paca, assembly GCA_004365215.1. NCBI lineage: Eukaryota > Metazoa > Chordata > Mammalia > Rodentia > Cuniculidae > Cuniculus > Cuniculus paca. The sequence continues at coordinate 11,693 of RJWT010023461.1, read as the reverse complement.
TTCTAGGTCTCTTCTAGCTCCAAATGAATTTTAGGATCGTTTTCTCTAATTCTGGGAGGTATACAATTGGTATTTTGATTGGGATTCTATTAAATCTGCATAGCAGTTTTGGGAGTATGACCATTTTCACTATAATGATTCTTCTTAGCCAAGAACAAGGCATATCTTTCCATTTTCTGATATCCTCCTCGATCTCCTTTTTCAGAGAATTGTCGTTTTCAATGTAAAGGTCTTTTACTTTCTTCACTAGGTTGATTCCTAAGTATTTTTTTTTTTTTTGGATACTATCACAAAGATGTGATTTACCTAATTTCTCTTAGTGATTTTGTTATTTGTGTACAGGAATGCTACTGGGGGTTTTTTCTTGTCTTTTTTGTTTTTTTTTTTAGACAGCGTTTTACCATGTAGCCCAGGCTGGCCTCGAATGTGGGATGATTCTCCTGCTTCAGCCTCCTCAGTGCTGGATTACAGGCATGCATCACCATGCACAGCAATGCTATTGATTTTCGAGTGTTGACTTTGTGTCCAGTTATGCTACTGATTTGCTTGTTGAATCTAAAAGTCTTTTGGTGGAGTTTTTGGAGTCTTCTACATAGAATATCATGTCATTCACAAATAATTTAATTAATAATTGAACTTCTTCCTTTCCTATCTTTATTCGTTATTTCTTTCTCTTGTCTAATTGCCCTGGCTAATGTTTCCAGAACTACACTGAATAAGAGTGGTGACAGTGGACATCCTTGTCTTGTTCCTGATGTTAGTTAAAGCTTTCAGTTTTTGTCCATTTAGTATGGTGTTTGCTATTGGTTTGTCATAGATAATTTTGATCAGATTGAGATAGAGATCACCTATTCCAATTTTCTGTAGGTTTTCTTTTTTATCATGAATGGGTATTGGACTTTGTCAAATACTTTTTCTACATCTATTGAGATGATCATATGGTTTTTGTCCTTGGCTCTGTTAATATGGTGTGTTACATTTATTGATTTGCATATATTGAACCATCCTTGCATTGCTAGGATGAATCCTTCTTGGTCATGGTGTATAATCTTCTTGATGATTTGCTGCATTTTATTGGCTAGTATCTTACTAAAATTTTTTGTGTTTATGTTCATTAGGGAGATTGACCCGTAGTTCTCTTTCTTAGTTGGATCTTTCTCTGGTTTTGGTATCAGGATAATATTTGCTGGGGGCAATTTCTTATGCATTGCACCCAAATTACAGCCAGAGGCAGCCCACTTTTCCACATATACTATGTGGAAAGAACCAAGTTTACATGAAGTTTGTGGTGCGGGTTTTTAATACATCTCTCAAACTGACCAAACATTCTTTGAACATTGTCTCCAAAACGGCCATCCTCAAACAGCCTCACAACATTTGCTTGAGTTAACAGGGGCTTGTTAATGATGACTGAAAAAACTTTGCTACACAACCAAGTCTATTTGATCTCATTCTTCAACATCCTGCCCCCAAAATACTTTTGAAAGTATTTCAGGTCTGTGGGAGCTAAAGAGGTTAAGGGGCACTGCAGAACCCAAGTAGCTGAAACAGTGAAAAATTAGCAGCTTAAGATGTATTTTCTAATTCATCATTGCACGGATCCTGGGTTCCAAAATCTCGGAACGATTTCGGTTTTCCAGAGGAGAATACACATGGCACAGTCTGGAGCACCATTTACACAGACGCCAGCGTGAATGATGAGATCCCTGAGGTTTTATGGCGTGAATCTCACCAACAATGCCTAGGGCCCCAGCCATCAGGACCATCCCATGCAAATCGTGGCTCTCAAGTGTAGAACGATAGTATGTTTTTAATAACTCACATGAAAAAGAGAGAATAATAAAAATATATTGAGTCATTACTGTGAACCAGACTTAGTAATATCTGCTTTAATTCCTAATTGCAACACGGGGGTGGGGAAGCATCTTACCATCCCCACTGTGTCCGTGGGAAACAACCACAGCAGCCTTCAGCCACCTTCTCTTCAGAGACCCTCCTGGGGTCTCTGCCCTGTGTCAGGATTTTACCCTGCCTTGATACCTGCTGTCAGATTGACCTTCCTGTCAGGGAGTGGTGACAGCAGTGAGGATGCTGCTGCTGTCAGTCCTTTCTCTGTCTCTTGCATCCGCCTGCTCCCGGCCCACTTTCGCGGTGAGGTCTTCAACATCTCCCTTTTAGATTTCCACTTCCTGGCCTCCCTCTTCTGCTCTTCTTCCTCCCACTCAGCCGGATGTTGGTGCCAAATGCCCTCAGCAAGCAGAGCTGCGATCTCCTTCCTCCACTCAGGAATCTTCCAGGAATTCTTGTCTCTGCTGAATTCTTGACTCCACGTTTGGCCTGATTTCCCACTTTTGTCCTAGTAACAGAGCTTCGTGCTGCAATTTAATTGCTCTTCCCAAACTCACGGGGCCATTGCCTTTCTCTCCAATTTCCCACTCCCTCTCGGCTGGAAACCCTTCCCATCCTCCCATCCCTTCTCAAATCCTTGCTTTTACTTACTCAAGCAACAAACCCATTTTGAGTACCTCCTGTGAACTGGCTGTACTGTTGGTGGCAGGTCTTATGGGGCTTTCAGAGCAGAGTGGTGAAAGAAGCGATGAGGAATCACAAGAGGTGTGACGAGGAGATGGTCCAGACCTGACCCGAGGGTGTTAAGTGTGGGGAAGGAGGGCAGGGAAGGCCTCCTGGAGCTATGGGACAGCCTCCCCTCCTGTCTTACTGTGTTTCCCTTTGCCATAACAAAATGTCTAATTTAAAGAGTGGAAGTTTATTTGTCTTACTGTTCTGGAGGCTGGAAAGTCCAAGAGCAAGTGCCAACACCTGGCCAGGGTCGTCTTGCTGCATCATAACACGGGAGAGGTGTCACACGGTGAAACAGAGCAAGATCTCTCTCGTAACAAATGCCATCCAGAGGGACCTACACACATGTCATCAACTAATCCTAATTCCCTCACTGTTATGGTTTGTGTCCTGGTGTCCCCCCAAAGTGTCATGTGGCCATAGGAGATTGGCTTTTTGAAGACGGCTTGTTAAACCTGGACCTTGTTTTCATGCTCTCACCTCGGAAAACAGAATTACACCCTTTCTAGCTTGACTGGGGGTCAGGCGGCGTCCTCACTTTGTAAACATCCTCATTGGTGCAAGAGGAGGGCAGGGAGATGGTATGAGTGTTACACCCTCCCTACGGCATACCTGCATGCCTGAAAAGAGGCTTGCTCCTCCCCTTTTTGCTCTTGTTGCTTTTGCTGTCTTCTGCCACCTTGAACTGTTGCCCCTCTGCCGTGTGCTACCCTGCCTTGGAGCCAGCAGGTAATGGGCTGAAACCTCCACAAACTGTGACCTAAATAAACTTTTCCTTCCTTCATTTTGAGTGCCCAGTATTTTGTCTCAGCAATGAGAGAAAGGTAACAAAGACATTCCTCAAGGCCCCACCACTGGATACTATCAACATAGGAATGGGGACAAAGTTTCCAGTGCATGGACTTTGGGGGGACACATACAAACCACTGGACCTCCCTTCTCCCAGTTCATCACTTCCTGTCTCTCCCTTAACTCCTGAGGCCCTCTGCTCTTCTGCCCCTGGGACAAGTGCCTTCCTTTCTCCTGCAGGATTATTGCGGTAAATCTTGAGTGCAGTAGGTGCTACATAAATGTTTGTTGGTAGTGAAATCATTTGACACTCTTCCCAAAAAACAAAGGTGGAGATCAGTTGTGTTTTAAGCCACACAGAGTATAGCGTGGTTGCAGGGTGAGTTTTCCTGTTCCCTGACTACAGGGATATCTCCTGCTTGGGTGACTTTCCCCTCTTCATTTAGCAGCTTATTCATTTAGCAGTTTGATTCCTACAAACTGTAAGTTGGACCCCAAATTGTAATGAGTGGTCATCTTGCAGGATCAGGATTATGCAGCAGGTTTCCATTTTTTACTGTCTATGCTTCAGTATGTGTTTGAATCATAACAAACGTCTATTAACTTTATAAATAGAAAACTGTAATGTTATTAAATAAATTAAGTAAACCAAGGAAAATATTATTTGTTTCCCGCCCTTCCACTTTTTTGCCTTCTGAGAAAGATATTTAAAGGGAAAAAATGGTTGTTTGCCCAGGGATTTCGCATACCTGCCTGGCAAGGGTGAGGTTGTGAGTTCAATCCCTGGTGCCGCAAAAAAAAAAAAGGTTGTTTGGACAAAATCCCTGACTCCTGAGTTCTGTGGAGCTTGGTGGTTGGGAAGAAGCAAAGATGTTCTCGCCTGTGCTGGGGAACTTCTAAGTTCCCTCTGAAGGTCCAGTAGCTGAGTCAGCTCACGCAAAGTGCCGGTAGGCAGAAGAACGGAAAAAGTGTTCCAATTTATTAATGTGCCAGAGTGCAGGCATCATAAAAATGTGAAACTCACAGAAGGGCCACGTGGCTGAGATTTAAATACCCAGTTCCTGGGAGAAGGGGAGGTGGGGCTAGAAGCCAGTGGAGGAGGGGGTAGCTTGGGGGGGGACTACACGCCCAGGAGACAGACAATAGCCTGGAGCCAAGCTTCTCCGGATGTGGTTTTGATTTTTCAGAGTCTTCTTCTGTGGTGTGAGCTTACTTTTTTAAATTTTTATTTTGTTTTATGTATTTATTTATTTTTAGAGCAGGAGGGTTGAAGGCAATCTGTCCCTCTTTGGTGGATCTGGTGCGTAGGTCAATAAAGGGACTTCAGGGAAAGTCTGTCTGGTCATTTCCTCCTTCCCCACATATTTTGGGGGATCATTTTCTGAGAGACCCCTGATCTCCACGCCCTGAGATAAATGCATGCTCCCAGGCCCTGGCTGACCCACGAAAGCACACAGCAGTCCTCACTCCCACATAGGCTGAGCCATGATGGAGAGGGTGAAAGTTGGACCGAGAGGCCTTGGGGGAGCCCTGGTCACTGCTGAGGGGTTTGTGCAGTCCAGGGTGCCAAGGCTCAGAGGAAGGAGGAGGAAAATTTCCCAGACCCCTCCATTCTGCCCCCAACTCTTGCTTCCATCCATCATTTAGGTGCTTGGCTGAACACTTAGGTTAAAAATTCTTTTTTAAGTATCAGTCAGCTAAGTGTCCCGTGTTGTTATTCACCAATTCTAGCAGGGACCAACCACACACACACACACACACACACACACACACACACACAGAGCTAAAAGTACAACTAATATGAGCCTATATTTTTAGAAATACTTGTGGGCCAGCTGAAATAAAAACATTTTCTGGTTCATTCCAGCAGGCAGGCAGGCATTTGCTGGAAGCGCCAAGTCTGGGACATATCTTCTTGTGGGCACAAAAATTGTAAATTATCTCCCTGAGACTTGTAAGGCAGCCTTTTCAAGGCTATTGGCCAAATGTTTGGCAGAGTCCGGGACTGAGCACATGTAAGAAAAGTGATCTTAAAAAAAAAAAAAGAAAGAAAAGAAAAGTGATCTTAGCTTTTCCTGTGCCGTCGCCTCTCTGTTGAGTTGGGTATGCAGGACGTGGGATGAGTCACCATGTAAAAGTTTTAAATTTTATTTGTTTATTTACTTTTCGGTGGTAGGAATTTTATTCCTTCAGCCTTTCAGAGAAGGCAAGTGAACAAGCAAACTGAACACATGAGTGTATGTGTCGGTGGTGTGTGCTAAACAGATTCTGTTCTTCTTCTCTGGGGGTACTGAGGATCTCTGCTTCCCCTCCGTCGTGGCCTAAGAATTTGAGGACCATAGATTTAAAGGCTAAAATTCGGGTGTTCTGTTTTGCAGCGATTGCCAAAATGAAGGAAGAAATAAAGCCCTACCAGTCATTCCCAAGGAGCCTCCAAGTGGACCACAGTGGGTACCAGCCTGCTTCAATGCTGTCACCAACCCAGCCTGACAGACCACATCCAGGAGACACGGCTGGCCCCCAGGCCGCCTCTGCTGCAGCAAAGCTCCGACCACCTGTTGCGTTTAATCACACGATTGGGCACATAACACTTTCCGAACACAAAGATGTCAAATTTAACTGCTCCATCAATATACCTCATATGTACCAGGAAACTGAGAGTGTTTCCTGGTGGAAAGATGGGAAGGAATTGCGTGGGGCACATAATACAGTTACCCAGTATTATCCCGATAATGAAGTCACATCAATAATTGCATCCTTCAGGTAAGTGTCCTTCCTTCCTTTTTCTGTGTCATTATGCTACTATTCCCTCAAATGCAAAAACCTCCTGAATAAAGGACTTGCCTTTGTTTTCTGTTAAGTAAACTTGATCCCTTAGAGAGTCGATGGATACAGTAACTGACAGTCCGTATTGTTGGTTTCTTTTAAACTGAGCATGAACCCACATAACTGTTGGTTTGCAGAGACTCCGGGGGCTGGAAGGGCTACTTCCCTCCTGACCTGTAATTCACCGTCAGATACAGCTGGATGCAAGAGTTTTACCAGAGAGTGGAACTGTGCTTTGTTTTGGTTTTTGTAAGGGGAGAGCCAACAACAGGAAAATAATGTGACAAGGATAAGTCAATACATATCAGTTATAATCATCAATGTTAATGGTTGTAATTCACCAATCAAAAGACACAGACTGGCAGAATGGATCAAGAAGCAAGATCCAACAATATGCTGCATACAAGAAACACATTTGATTCAAAAAGAAATTCATAGACTAAAAGTCAAAGGATGGAAAACAATACTCCATGCAACAGGAATCCAGAAAAAAGCAGGGCTAGCTATTCTATTTGCAGACAAAGTGAATTTCAAGCCAAGACTGATTAAGAGAGATAAAGATGGTCACTAATCCTTGTAAAGGGAACAATCCAAGAGGAAAAGATAGCAATCATAAATATATGTGACAAATACCAGTGCACCCAACTATATAAAACAATTACTAACAGACATGAAAAATCAAATAAGTCCTAAATCGATTGTATTGGGAGACCTCAATACCCCACTGTCACAAAAAGACAGGTCGAGGAGACAAAAAAATCAATAATGAAATGTTTTGGTTTTTGTGGTGCTAGGGATTGAACCCAGGGCCTTGAACATGCTAAGCACATGCTCTACCATTGAACCACACCCCCAGCCCAAGAGAAAGCGTTTTTAAGGGGAGTGAGGAGTTGGGGTGGTGGTGCTGGGGTCGGCCAAGGCTAGTGTGTATTCAGAGTCCTCTGTTGTCCCGCTGACCAGCGAGCCTGTTTCAGATGCCACAGGCCTCTCTTCACACCACCTCTTTGGTATTCTCACTTCTTTCCTCTTCAGCTGAAGGGGTTTTGGTTTGCTTTTTTCTCCTCCTTTTTTGTTTCTTGGCTTATTAATTTACCTAATCTTATTGTCATACAGTAATTGCACACATGCATGGTGTATAGTGTGATATTTCAACACATGCATACAGTGTATACTGGTCAAATCGGGGTAGTTGATAGTGTCCTCTTCTTATTTCTTTATGTTTGGAATCTTCAAGCACCTCTCTTCTAGATCTGCATAAAGTACATAATGGGTTGTTATTATGTCATAATACAATAATACTCTCACTGAATTCCAGATCTCATTCCTTCCATTGAGCATGGTTTTGGTATGTGTCGTACCCTGTCCACCCCATGCCTTCCCAGTCTCAAGTAATCACTATTCTACACTGAGATAACTTTTCTAACCTCTGTGTGTGTGTGTGTGTGTGTGTGTGTGTGTGTGTGTGTGTGTGTTTTGCATGAGGTCTTCTTTCCCTGTACAGTTGTGGAACTGGCTTAGCCTGTGGTTGTTAAAAGTTCAAAGTGAGATTAGAGTCACTTCGAGTTGAATCACATTGTCTCTGTGATTCTGCTGCTCCTGTGAGGAACCTTCTTTGATCTGTCACATTTTCACTTTCTCTGACCTGACACTTGGCATTGTCCCATACTGTGTCATGTCCTTTGGTGAATAATTTTATGTTTCCTTTTCGGAAAACCACCTCCCAGTCAGCGGCAGACATAATGACTCCAGGCAGAGTTTAGTCTGTTAATACTTCCCCAGTGATGTGCCTTTTTGCACATTTCCTCCAGGTTGTAGGCTTGGTCAGTGGGAAAAGAATACTAACCTCTGTGGCCTCCCTTGGTTAATGTAACGGTCTGGCGATCCGACTGTATTCTGTATCAACCACAGAAAGCAGATGTTTTACTAATACATAGACACAACCTCTGCTGAGAAAAATGAAATCTTCATTCAGTAACGTGTGAGGAGTCGTTTTAAGGCTTGGTGAAACAGAAAGTGGCACACTGATCGTATCAGGTGTCACTTGGGGGGAGCGTAGCACTGTCATCTCTCTGGGTATGGCCAGCCTGTGACCATGCATTGGTGGCCACATCTCCTTGGTCTTCTTTTCGCAGCCTTGAGTTAAACACAAAACTGCCAGTTCCAGGTCTGCTCCAAGGAGCTAATTTAGGGGAATTTAAATTGGAGGGTTTTTAAGCTGGGAGTAGCAGTGGGCTTATTATGCTTTAGGTTTCAGAAGGTGAAATGGGTGATATTTTGAGAACTGTGGGATTCTGCAGTAGTCAACCTGTATTCAGCTTATTATACATAATTCATTCTAAAGGAAAAAAAATATTTTTGACCCCCCCAACCATGCTTTATGACAGAACCTTAGTGGTCCAAAGTCTTAGAACTGATGGCTATTCAGCTGAATCAGGTGGCATTTAGGACAATATCAAATGCACCTTCATAAAGCCATGTTCAGGTGGCACAGTAGCTGTCGAGAGATTCAGTGAAATAAATTGTAGTGACTTAATCAAGATTATAAATATTTGCATAATTTCTTGGCAAGAGAGAAAGATGTTAAACACCCTAAACTTGATACTTTAGGATAAGGACACTGAAGTCCTCATAAACTGATTTTCCCACAGACAGAAGACAGTGAACTGATCACACTTAAACAGGAGACCTGATTTGCACACCTTTCACACCATCACTTTTCACATCTCATGGACCCTCAAGGAAATCCTCTGTCCCCAGGAAGACATAAAAATAGTTTCAGGCTTTCCAAGTTTGTGTTCATTAAGAGTTCATTAGCCTGCAGTTTTGTGGAGTTGCCATTAATAGTCCCTATGTGGACCATTTATTCAAGGGAATGTGCTGTTACAATTGTCTGAGGGGAAGAGAGCACAAAATCTATAGTCTGCATGTTGTCAGGAGTCAGGAAGTCTACAGAAAAACACATAGTTTTTGGAGTTAGTAGTGGGACCATTTTTCAATAAGGTGTTAATATCACATACAGCAATTCTCATTAAGTATGGGCAGAATTTATAGGAATTTTGAAAATGATGAGGTCTCCAAATTGAGGACCCTACAGTTTGTACTTGTGCTCATCCTTTAAATATGGAGCAGTTGTGGGATTCTAGAGGCTGGCAGTGTTGTGGATGCTGTACACATTTGCCTTAGGATGAGGTTACATCCCATAAACCCATCGTAAATTGAAAATCTCCTGAGTCAAAAGTGTTCTGACTGTTGGTGCAACCACTGTGGAAATCAGTGTGGAGATTCCTCAAAAAACTAGGGTTGGAAATCCCATTTGGCCAAGCTATTCCCCTTCTGGGTATCTTCCCAGAAGAATTAAAAACATCATACCTCATCGATATATGTGCACTCATGTTTATAGCAACACAATTTGTGATAGCTAGATCTTGGAAACAACCTAATGCTCATTGACTGAGGAATGGATAAAAAGGTGTGTTATTTTTATACAATGGAGTACTACTCCAATAAAGAAGGATAAACTTGAGACTTTTATAGATACATGGTTGCAACTTGAGAGCATACTCATAAGCAAAATAAATCAGACTCACATGTGTAAACATTGCATTGTCTTTCTCACTAGTGTGAGAAGCTGAAAGAAACAACATATGTACATGTATAATATATATATGTATGCAATTTGCAATGTATATACCATTGTTACCCCCTAATTATTTTGTTTTGAAATTTTTTTTCTATTTAAAATAAAATAGATTTGAAAAGAAAAAAAAAGTGTTCTGAATACACCTAAGTTACCCCTCATCCTAGCTTAGCAACCTAGCCCACTGCAGAATATCTCATGATCACAGGGCTGGCTGGGGGCTGCAGCTGGGACCACTCTCTGACATCACAAGAGAACACCGTGTCACAAATCACTAGCCTGGAATAAAGTCAATATTCAAATTTCGAAGCATGGTTCCTACTGGACGAGAATTGCTTTCACCCCATCCTAAAGTCAAAACGTCGTTAAGTCATCCATCCTAAGTTGAGGCCCATCTGTATTCGACTGCCCCTCGCAGCAGCTAGTCAAGCATCTGGTGTTTGGTCCCAGTCAGAGGTGCGGTTTAGTGCACCAGAGCTTTGATTTCTGTTGGTCTTTTCTCTTACCATTGCTTCCTTCGCCTTTTCTCATAGCAGCCCTGTCCTGTCATGTTGCTCTCTCTCTCCAAAAGGGAGAAACGAATATGATAAAGTAATTTACACTAAGGAGATTTGAAACTATGACTGATGACATCACTTCAGACAGTGAGGAGTAGAGATTTTTTTTCTTCTTACATCACAACATGTAGATAACTGCACACTGGTCCCAAAAATGGTCTCCTCTGCCCGTGAAAGTGGTTTGCGTTCTTTTTTAAATCTGTTGGATGCACAGTTAACTGATGCAATGTCTGGACATGGAGACAAGAAAGACTGACCTGGTCCCTGTCTACCTGCTTGTGGTTGTGAGGCGTGGAGGGGAAGGGCTGACTCAAACATCAAGGCCAGAAGGGCTCGGGTTGTTTTAGCACCAAATGCTGAGGTAGTATTTCCTTCAGAGCTCAGATCTGGCCGTGAAGGATCATTTTAAGGGTGGAGAACCCAGCATCAGGACCAGAGGGAGGGACCCTGCTGCTACTGCAGAGTGACCGCATCTTGCAGTCAAACCTCAGTTAATTGCAATGGTGAGGGGGGATGGAAATAATAACTCATAGGCAGTTAATACAAATACCACATTGGGAAAGATTAACGGCGATTTACTGTCATGTATAAAAGAGTTTTGGAAAGATATTTATTTTTCCATTTTATTTTTATTAGTACATGTCTGTAGTACAGAATGATTACATACTTCACGGAGAGTTGGTACATGTACAGAACATGTCCTAATTCTCTTTTTACTTTCCCTGTCCCCCCAAAAGATTTTTAAAATAATTCCAATTGTATATGTATTTTTAAATTTTAGAATAATACTGTGTATTATGAGGGAAATAGTGGCTCATAATTCCACTACCCTAAGCAAAAGTTTCCATGCATATATAAATTTAATATTCTTAAAATAAATTAGTATTTTATTACATAGATGATTTTAAATGTTTCATTCATACTATATTAAAAGTCTTCAAAATACTTGAATGGTTGTTCTATACACCACAGTATTCTGCTATTGTAAAACAGAAGCAAATATAGAAGAATGTAGTTAAAATTATAAAGGGAGACCATTAAAAAGACCATTAAAAAGTCGTAAGCTCTTAGAGAAGAGCTTACAACCAAAACTGTAGGAAAAAAGAATTACAAGAGGTGTGGTAAGCAGTTAATTAATAAAACCCTTATTCATTTTTTGGGATTTTGTAGTATTTGTGGTTGTCAGAATATTTATATTTTTCATTTACCGTGGTCCATCTTTTCACTTTAAATAAATATTAACATTTGTGCATTAACAAACAAACCAACAAAAAGTAGTTTTGTTTTATTTTTGTTTTTTTTTT